>CM044009.1:52030711-52038211 GCA_024085815.1 Flaveria linearis | reverse complement strand
CGAACATGTTAAAAGTTTTTGAATAAGAACTATTATCAAACGTAAAACATGTATAACGATTAACGATACGTTATTATGAAATTATTACACATATAATAATATGACAAAAACACAGTATTATATTGTAATTAATTTATTAACACAGTACTATTCCAGTCGTTATCATTATTAATCTTATAATAAAAATAATTAGTAATAGTATTGTTATTAACATAATTATAGTTATTATTATTGTAATTAGTTTTTGAAACATAATAAATAATATGACATTAAGTATAGTATAGTAAAATTATTAAATACCCAAAATGCACCTAAAACATATTATTATTATTATTATTGTTATATAATATAAAAACATCTAATAGTTATGAATACTTAGGTATTGTGAATCCAAGGATCTCAATTCAGGAATTATCAGTATTAAAATAAAATCAAATCAATGATTGCGGAATTATCATTAATTAACGTTTAATTGTTTTAATGATTATCGAAGAACACAAACACAAAAACACAGTAAATGCGAAGGCAATAATTATTCAAAAGTATTTCATTAATTATCGTGTAATGATTATAAAAGAATAATTATGTATGACTATGAACAATGATTTCTGTGAATCGAAATAATGTTGTTGTTGATGTGACGACGGCTAGGGTTGCACGATGATGTGATGCTTGACAGCCGTAATATTGCTCGATTGTGTTCTCCGATTCTGTTTTTCGTGTATTTTGATGTGAAACCTAGGACTCATATTTATAGACGGTTTGAGTCAGTTAAGGAAACACCGGATCTCTTGGGAATCACACAGCTGTCAGATTGACTAACAGCTGTCACTTTGAATGTTGACTTGTTGATTAATAACACTTGTACTCAGAAAAATACAAGTGTTATTGCTCCGTGGAAACTTGGTCATCCGTAGATCTTGTCTTTCCGCAGGTGTCTTGATCCTTCCGACGGAGTTTTGCTCTTCCGTAGATGTCTTGGTCTTCCGTAGGAATTCTGTCTTCCGTAGAAGTCTTCACTTCATGCCATCCTTGATCATCCGCAGGAATCTTCACTTGTGATGTGTTGTAAGAAACATATCTACCGATTAACAATAATGTTCATCCGTAGATGTTTCTTACACTTGGTCAATTTTCAGGAATCCTACCAAGTATATTGATTTTGCCTGTCAACAATCACAAAGCAACACACATATATATGGGTTAACCTATAGATTCAATGCACATATATATATATATATACTTGACAGTTACAATTATTAATTACAAGACTTGATTAAAGTTCTAAGCCTATACAAAATGATCTAGACCTATACTATCTAGATCCAACAGGTATTATTTGGTATAGCGGTAATGCGGGCACGTTTAGTGGGTATGGAACCCTTAATATCAGGGCAGATTGTGTTTCATAGCTCAGGCCCAAAATGTCTTCTTCAGTAGTGAGTGTTTCCACTACACTATCGTTATGCACAATTTCAAGCTCATTTTCCTCTGAGATTCTGAGTTCTGACACTTCTTCTATTATTGATCCTTTCAGCTGCCCAGCTTCATGTTTTCTTCTCTTGTATGCCTTTGCATGTAATTTGTCTATTACTTGAATCATATGCACATAAAGGCAGAGATCATTCTGAGCTTTTTCATCTGTTAGTCTTGGGAAGAATTTGTCATGGAGATATGATGCATAGCTTGGATGAAGCATTTTGATCTCTACTGCGTCAAAAATCCTTATCTTTTCAGCTTTCTTCCCATCAGCATTTCTCAACAATACCAGCTCTTTTGTTCTTTCAACATAACCCCATTCTGTGATGGGAGAAGTAAATTGATTACCTTTGAAGCTTTTGATGGACTCTAAGTTTTTGTTCATACATCCAACCCTCTTTAACATATCATCATCTACAAGAGATGAGACTTCAGCTGTTCTTCTTTTCTTACTTTGTTTGATCTTTTTGTGCTCCATATCATCTCTCTTTGCTTGTTTGAGCACATCATCAATAAATCTAGTTTTCATTCCACTCACAGCTGCAGAGAAGTCTCTTCCCCTAAGATGGATTGGATAGTTGGAAATGGGTATGCTTCGTAGATCTTTGATGTCTTGCTCTGGAAGACTCAATAGTGCTTCCACATCATGGAAGTAATGAATTCTTCCAGATGTCCTCTTGATGATTGCACAATCCTAGTCTGGATCATATTTCCAGGCCATAATCCTGTGTTCTTCCACAAACTGGGAGTTGTGATATGGTCATATAGTTCGATCAGAGTGGATTTCTGTTCAGTTATTTCCCTAACTGTTGTTCCCAGAGGCCATACCTTTCCGGGGATAACTGCCCTTGGCTCTCTGATCAGTTTTCCTTTTTCTTTATGCTGATCCTTAGGTTCAACAGTTATTGGATCAGCAGGCAGTTTGCTCATTTTGTCATGGGATGGATGTGGAGCTGTAGTTCTGAATTTGACACCAGTTTCTAGTTCCACTACCATGACATGCTCCATCATCCTCCACAGTTCACCAGTTGATCTACCTTTTAGTTCATGCGGTTTGTAGTTGTGGCCTTGTAACCAGCAGGTCATATTGTACTTGCTTAGTTTTGCTGTGTCACAATGGCCCAACTCCTTTTTGATCTTCTCAACTGATTGAAAGACTGTGAAGGCTTCATAATCACAGTTTGGGAGTATGAATCTTGCAAGCTCAAATTCTTTCAGAAGATTCTTCATTTCAGTTAAATTCATCCTCTCAACCATGTCATATGGGAAACCATGGTTGATGAGGGTCATGAACATACTTGATTCAGGCCTCTCTTCCCTAATATCTTCAGTGCTTAGAAGGTCATCGGCCTTTGATTCTTTTTGATCAGTTGGTGACTCCATCTTTGTTAGCTCCTTCCATTCTTCATCACTTTCACCAGCATCACTGGATGATACCTTCACTATAGATAAATCTACTGAAGGTGTATGTTCAGGAGATATGAGCTTTTGCCTTTTTGGGGAAGCTTCTTCTTTAATCTTCTTTTTGCTAGAGCCCAAGTATTTTCTTTTTCTTGAATATAAAATCAATTTCTTTGAAGCTTCAGTTGATTGTTTAGATTGTTCAATACTTGGGGTCTCCCTTGATTCCAGAGCAGAAATCTTCATTTTCATTTGATTATCTCTTCATCTTTCTCTTTGATCAGCTGAGTTTTTGCGTTCTTCTCATTTCTTAATGATACCTGCAACTCTTGTTCATTTTGAAGAAGTGCATCAATTACTTCATTGTTGCTTTTGGCATCATCGCTAAGCCTTTTCAATCTGGCTTCTTGCCTCATCAACTCTTCATCCTTCTCTTTAATGATTTCTTCAAGCTCTTGGATTCTTTGTTTTTGCTTGTTTGATTTGAGTACTAATTTGTTGTACTCAACAACCAAATAGCTTTTGCTGACAGGGATGTCACTATCACATAGGTCGTCCTCATGATAGGCAATCACGTCCTCCTTAATCTCTTGTTCTACTTCCATTTGCTCATCAGCAGGTTGATCATCAATAGTTGGAGTTATTGGTTCAGTGTGCTCTGATAGCAATTAGTTCTCAGAGTTTCTGGCTGAAATGGGAACAGTGCTTGCTTAAGACATCAACTCAGTCTCTCCTGTGTAAACAGAATTCAAAGACTCAGTTAAGTTAATTTGTTCAGTGCTAGCACTTTCCGGGGATGGTTGTTTTGGTGTGTCTGAGAGTAGTTGAATAGGAGATTGGATTTGGATTAGAGAGAGAGGTTGGGTGTTATATGAGGATGAATGAGAAGGTAATTGTGATTGGTGTTGTACTGGTGCCATCGGCTGGGTGTTGTTGGTGGAAGACGAAGATATTAGTTGTGGAGAGTCATGGTGATGAATGGGTGAGATGGGTTGGGTGTTTATACTGGCTGGTGATTGGTGTTGGTGAGGGGGTGTTTGGCTAGGTGATTGGTGTTGATGAGGGGGTGTTTGGCTGGTTGATTGAGAAGCTTTTTCAGATGCAGCAGATGTCTTTGCTTCTTCATCTATCCATAGTAATGCTTGTGGTATGTCAGCCTGAGCATCCACAACATGTGCAAACATGGGCATGTCTTCACCCTGATATTTGCCACAGATTTTGTTTAGCACTGATCTTCCCAGGTGGGCTTGAACAAACACTTCCCCTTCCCTTGCAATCCTAGGGAGTTCAGCATTGATGATCAGTTGCAGGAATCTTAGGAACATAAACATCTTGTCATTCCTTTGTAGTTTAACTTGATCACAGAGGCAGTTGAAAATGTACTTAGAGTAGTTATATGTTCTACCCCAAAGATCCTAATGATTCCTGATGAGATATGTCTAGAAAACCTATCTAGCCCTGCCTTCCTGTTGGAGATGTACTTCAGGTAAGTATGGCACAGGAACCGATAGGGCTTGCATAGCCTTCCCTTCTTGATTTCGCCTTTCTCATAATCTCCATCATACCCCATTAGGTTGAACACCTTCTCAATGTATTCATTATCGAATACATCAGGGTGTCCTATTTCTCGATCACCCAACTCAAGAGATATTCTGATTGTGCTTTCATTGATCCGTATTCGTTCAGAAAGGATCTCAGCAATAATCACTTCATTGTCTCCAGCTTATTCTACTCGTGCCGAATTCCAGAAATCGACAATGTGTGATTGATGAATCACAGGATCAGCCGTCAAGGCATAGAAGAGCCTGGACCGTCGAAGATATCTGATGATATCTCGATATCCTTCAACAGCAGGATCATCAGCATTCAAGAATGCGCACGCATTGTGCTCCTTCGCGAATCTGTTTGCCATCTCTAAATAGAAACGAAAACCAGTTTAGCATTAGTGTAACTCACATGAATTTGAATCGTTTTAATGACAATCAGGATTAACCAGTTCCGTACTGAAGATTACAACATGATTTACCTTCACGACAATGATAATCGATTACTGAATGATGATGTTTATGATGTTTGGAACGGATTTTTGAAAGTTTGAATGAGGGGGAAAGTGTGCGTTTTTCTAGGTTAGAAAACTGAAAAAGTGCTCTGAAAAGATGATTAATGGATTCTTAGAGTCAAAAACCTTCTTTATAAGTGAACACATTAATTTCTTTTATTAATTATGTTGGGCCCACTTTATCCCTTTCCGTTTATCAAGTTTGTTCCGGATGTATCACATCTTCCGCAGAACATCTGCGGAACCTTAACATCTGCGGATGTCTTAACATCGGCGGATGCCTTAGCTCAAATGCAATACCTCGTTACTAGCACATCCGTAGTTTACCAATCCTACGATTATGCAGTTACACTGTTACTGTTACTTCTGCTGAAGCAAAAATTTCACTATTACTTCTGCGGATGAGAAGTATTACTGAAACTTCTGCGGATGCAGAAATTTTAATGTTACTTCTACGGATGAGAAATATTACTGAAACTTCTGCGGAAATTAAAGCTTTGTTAACTTTAATTATATGATATCTACTAAGTAGAATCATGTGTTGATATTGGACATTGTGGACTTTGTTTGCATGGCAATTAAGTACAAGAAAGCAAGTTTCCTGTTTCCTGCATTCAAGTTAGTGCTCAAGTTCCAATTCCTTCAAATTGAATTAGCAGCTTTTTATTGATTTTTCATGCATGAACTACTCCCCCTAAATTTGTGATTAATGTTAAACTTTTGCATTCATCATAAATTTAGGTTGGAAATAGGCATGAAAGGCATACGACAGTCTAAATGAGAGGAAAGCAGTTAAGGGGACCAATTAAACAACTGACTTAAATAATTACATGCATGCATATATATAGAGGGATCATACTATGACTCTAGGCTTCTGCTGATGTTGATTAATTGATCAATTGCACACCTGATTGTAAGTATATAGATCCACTTAAATTCATACATGAGTAATATATCCACTAGGCATGTTGTTTATCATGTTTGAAGGTTGTTAATCGGTAACTGTCATGTGCTCCACATTCAATTATCATTAGAGTTTGTCCTCCGTAGGTGAGGCAAATCACCACTTTTTCACATGTATAGACTATGTACATTAAGTTATAAGTTCTATCTTGAGACATATTACAGTCTCATTGATGCTTTGATGTTGAAGCTCTTTAAATTGATATACAGTTGATCACAAGTGATTCTTTTAAGAGCAGAGATATGATCTTCATAGTCACCAGGTCTTTACTTTCGTAGAATAGAGGTGAACTTAACCCAGGTCTTTGTTTACACAAAACAGAGGGAGAATGAAGATCACATTCTTTAATCATATTCCCAGGTCTTTATTCACACAAAACAGAGGGAATATGACTTTGCAAAGATAGAAGATTATAAAGTATTTTACATAGTATGCTTTTGTAGGTGATTTGATCACATCAGGAGATAACTTACTTTCCTGACTCTCAAAATAGAGTTCCCACAAACAGATACCTGTTTCTTTTAGTTTGGCATGCTCTTAGCGTAGTTTCCACTCAAGATGAACCTACTCACATATCAAAATGTTACAAGTCAGTTTGAGTTTTTGTTAAAGAAAGCCAAGCATAGTGTACTATCATGTCCCATACATATGACATGCATAAACATTCTATCAGACACTTAAATCATCCCTTACTATTACTCTACATAAGGACAGTCATATGCTCTTGAGTATTTATTCTAAGTTAATCATTCCCAAAGATTCTATCAGAAAGTTAAATCTAACAGAATCAAAGGCTTTAGTGAACAAATCAGCAAGCTGATTTGTTGTGTCCACTTTGACTAATTTGATTAAACCCTTTTCTGAATTGTCTCTCAGAAAATGATATCTAATTTCAATATGTTTTGTTTTACTATGTTGAACTGGGTTAGCAGTTATAAACATAGCAGCTGAATTATCAATATGAATTAGTGTTTGAAGGAAATTGTAACCATAATCAAGCAATTAGTTTTGCAACCAAAGTACTTGAGAGCAACCAGCTGAAGCAGCTATGTACTCAGCTTCAGCTGTGGACACAGATACATTAGTTTGCTTCTTGCATTGCCAAGAAACAAGTCTTGGTCCCAAAAATTAACATCTGTTAGGACCGTGTACGTACGGAGTACTAACCGATTCTTCGTTGTACCAGATCAAATAGTGCGGAATCCTATTTGATTGGCGATCCAATCAGTGAGAACGAAATCAAGATCAATCCTAACGATTAGAAAACGTTATGAATTGACTCGGAATGATCTGAAACGCTCTATGAAGTTGGAATGGTCGAACAGCACGTTCTGGGACGATTAGGGTTTCTAGTATTCGAAGTGTCCTATTTTTCCACGAATTAAGTGGTATTTATAGGTTAGGGTTTCTCATTCGGGCGACTGAACCATTCGGATGGTTCAGTCATGCAATTGAGATATGCGTATGATCCATACTCACGACTGAACTTTCGGTCGTACGATTGGATCAATCTCATGCTTCAGTCTTACGACTGATCCAGTCTCCTGAATTAATCGTGCGACTTAACCATTCGCATGAAGTTATTCATGCGTATGGT
>CM044009.1:51958211-52028211 GCA_024085815.1 Flaveria linearis | reverse complement strand
CTTTGGTCTCCCGGTTCGTGAATCCACCTCAGACCTCCTAACATACCTTGTAGGTTGCTGAGGCTTGAAGTTAACCCACCGGGTGTGGTACTCCTTTTTCAGTGCAGCTTCAAACCATCCTGACATCTTTCTAGGATCAGCGTAAAGCAACTTCAGCTTTGCCAGTTGGTTTAGCTCACAACCAGGTAGAGTTTTTAGATCGTGTGGAAATCTAAAATACTCAATACCTTTCTCTCTCTTAACCGCATAAGCTTTAAGATCGTCAAAATAAGCCCACGATATGATCTTGCCCGACACCTTTTGGTGTTTCTTCACTCGATACAGCTTTGTGTAGACATTTGACATTGAAGCATTTCGTTGGGCTCGCAGATCTTCAAAACATGCAGCCCATTCAGCCCTTTTAACTTTAACTTCCTCTTCTGTGGCTCGGGCTATCCCCTCTTGTTTATCAGATTCTGCTTCTAATTTATCCAGAGTTTCGAAGGTCTCACTGACCAAATTGTCATCCAAGTTTGGAATGACATAACCTTCGGTGTCTGTGTACTCTGGATAATGTTGATCTGTCACATCTTCGATTTCGATCTCATCAACATCATGCAGTTCATTATCACTATCTCCTTGGACTTCCGGAGCATCGTTCACTATTTCATCGGCATTTAACTGGAACATTTCGGCCAACTGCTCTTTAGTGAAACTGTGGATTATCTCTCCCTCTTCAGGAGTGTATTCAACTGATCTCCTTATAACTCCCTGCAGATCAAGAATCATTGTTAACTGAGTCTTGACCTGCTGAAGGGGTTCAACATCGTATTGGTCTCTTTGAAAATTTGGATCTGCTTGATTTAAACATGCAACACGATCCTTGTTAGTAAATAATCAAACACTGTCATTAACATAAGATATAAACATTCATTAAATAAATGTAACATAATTTGAAATACAAAAGTCTGTTAAATACATAAACATGACTAACTAAACTGTACTTTTATCTTGAATTTCCGGAGTTTCTTCAGTTGGAGCAGACGAAGAGGGTTCTTGATCATGTATGCGTTTAGAACGCCTTTCGCCTGCAACATTATCGCTTTGATCTCCGGCAGTTTCTCCTCCTTCACCTTCTTCATCTTCCTTCTTCATCTTAAATAAAATGGTGGTAGTGGTGAATATGGGAGAGGGAGTGAATGAGGTGGTAATCGGTACGGTGGTGGTGGTGGATGTGACTGTGTGAGGTGAAGGGATAGTAGTGGTGGTTGGAGATGTTTGGGATGATGTAGAGGTGGTAACTGTGGTGAACCTTAGTCTCTTTCCTTTCTTACCATGCGGACGCGCCATGGTCTTCTTCCTTTTACCCGTTGACAAAGGTGCTCCCCCTCTGTTGCTGGAATCATCAGGGGCATACGAGGGATCAGACTCAATGCGTGTGTCCCCTGATGTACCAGACTGTCCACCAACATCTCTCAGTCCTCTCTCGGTGGCAACCACTTTGCTGCCAACCCTCCGGGTCAAACCTTCTTCTTCACTTTCTTCCTCATCATCGGGTGGGCAAAAATCAGGAACAAACCCAGCAGTTGCCGTGTCTGTGTGTGGTGATGATGGATGTGCTGTATAAGTAGAGGGTCCCTCAGAGGAAACCGGTCCAACGTCTCCATCATGACTATCATCGTCATCTGAATCAACAGATGATTTAGTAATCACCTCAGTGTCAGAATCACTGTCGTCATGACGCCATTTGCGCCTCCTTGGCGCCACGTAATCTTCCCGGGCCAGATGCCCTATCAATCTCTTCAACACGGGCTTCACCTGCTTGCCCCTATAAACCTTCATTCTGCCCAGAGTAGTGTCATCCATGATCTCCAACACCACTGCATCACTCTTCTCTTTGGGCAACTCAGGCAGCTTCTCATTGAAAATGAGCTGAAGAAATCGTGGGTACATACAGAAACCTTCTTTTCCCTTTGCCTCCAAGTTCTCAATCAGATAAGAGAAGATCATGTTGGAGAAGCTGAAAGGGTGGTTTAGGACCAATGCAACATATGCATTCTGAATTTGGTCCGATAAGTCATCGAACCCACCCCTCCTAGCAGCAATGCACTTTAGAATGACATGAGCTAAGTATTTGTACTGGGGACTCAGGTTGCTCTTGTTCAGCACACCCGTATTGATGTCCCCGCAGTAACCAATCCTCATAAAGCACCCACGAACAGTCAGAGGATGCAACCTAACTGGATGATCCTCATCTTCTCCAAATCCCAAAACTCTTCTGATGTCTCCCGCTGTGATCTCTATTGCCCTACCAAAAATTGTACTTTGGATGTGGTAGGGTTCCACAGATCGGTCTACTGAAGCTCCCTCCCAGAATGGTTGGTGAAGGGACTGGTAGGGAGTACAAGGTGTAGATATAGCTTTATGGATCCGTGACCTCCTCAAGAAGTCGATGATTCCTGCAAACTCCCCACCATTCCTAGAGGTGGAATCCAAGTTAGCACAAATGTTGTGCTTTGGATTAATGGACCAACGATTAGCCATATTCCTGTAACAAAATAGCAAACGTACGTTATAAACTTGAACAACAGAGTTTGACTAAGTCAGAAACCAGTGTAGTTCAATCGTGAGAATGAACTATGCGACTGGGTTTAGTCGAATGATGTATTTCTGCGATTGAGTTGTCCGACCGAATGAACTCATTCGAATGACTTATTCGGTCGATTGAATGAATCACTCCCTTCATTCGGGCGATTGAAGTTCATTCGGGGCAACCAATCGTATGGCAGACTCAACCCATTCGCATAATCCATTCGGCCGAATGAATGAGTCTCCTCTTTCAATCGGTCGATTGAAGTTCATCAGAGAGACCAGTCGCATCGAAGAAACCTGTTCCATTTCAAACTCAGATTTATCATTTTTGCGAATTAGACATTAAGTTCAGGCTTGTTAGACTCGCAATCATGTACGTAGACTACTTAGATCATTGATTTTAACATTGCATGTGATTAAAGCAGTTTATTTTGCCGATTTGTTACAAGTCAACATTTAGGGCAAATGTGGACTGATTAATCATCATATTCTACGTTCTGATGCATCCTTGTATTGCGTATTACCTGTGTCACAAATCCAAATGGTCAGAATGAGTATATCACACGTATTAAAGATCAAACGAAAATTTTGCAGAGTATCGGTGCGAATCGGAATATTTAGGGCGAATGATGTCTGCGATCGACTGAGGGGTCTATTTATAGACAGACTCAGTTCAGTCGGCCGACTGACTCATTCACACCTGTCATTCGGCCGATTCAGAATCAACACATACGATCGAGTCTAATTGCATGTTTCATTCGATCGATTGAAACTAGGTCGTACGATTCACTCAATCGACCCGTTTCATTCGATCAACTGATCTCCATTCGCACGTTTGACCTAATCGATCCCTTTCAATCGGCCGATTGGTCTCATTCGCATGGACCAATCGTGTGCCTGTCTTCAATCGTATAGCCCATTCGCATAACTGATCATACTCATGATGAAGTTGAGCGATTGGGCTATACTTATGCCAATATTGTCAAGTTATGGACCAACCCTTATTTTCTTAAAAACATTTGATAAAACATTATGCATTAATTGATCATCTCAGACATGATCCATTTAACCACCCGATCACCTCAGACATGATCCATTTATCCACCCGATCACCTCAGACGTGATCCATTTATCCACCCGATCACCTCAGACGTGATCCTTTTAACCTTTCAGAAACAATCAGTTTAGATAAACATTAAGCTCATTTAGTGACATTTAGCAGATAACAGTATACACAGTCCGACATGACACATTATACTAAGACTAAACAAAACTTAACCTATGAATAGAAAGACATATTTTGTGATTTTTGTTAGGGCAGGCTTGTATAGCTTATTAGCATTAACAGTTTATCCGGAATGGACTCTCGTGGAATCAGACAGGCATATACACCATCACTTGGAACATTCAGTGCTTATTACACTTTGCATGATACGATTGCACAGTTTTTCACTTATGGAAGACTTCTAAGATCTAACTGGGAATCATGTTTGAACTGATATGTAATTCTTATTGATTTTGAACATCAGGCGATGCAGCCACGACGATTGTCAGTATCTTTGTCCACTTAAATCCATACACAGACGTTTGACACACATCAGCGATTAATTAGATGAATTAGGTCAAACCATATTTGTGTATTCCACAGGTATATGGTAATCAATCGTCCTCAGGAGATTTTTGAGCGGTCTTGGACTTAGAAGATTTGATTCTAAAAATTGTCAAAGAGATGCCAAGCATCAGGTCAGTGCCATCGCACAGCAGAGAGGCGCAAACAACAATGAATTCTTAGAACGAATAGGTTATGCTTAGCCTCAGGTCAGTGCCATCGCACAGCAGAGAGGCGCAATACCTATTTATCTCCTTAGAGCAGCATATTTGCATATACATTATTTTAATGACATTTGTCATCTTTTGCTCTGTTTTGCAGGTCTTTGCTCACATTTGTGGCATTTGCTTGCTCCTCACCCCTTATTGGACATTGATTGATTGTGCAGACCAGGGATACCACGAGAACACACAACTGGTTGAGTAAATTTAGTTTAAGCCAGTTCACTGATGATGTCTAATGGTCTATTGTGTTGAATCTACTGACACATCGTATTGTGTACTTACACAACCCTAGATCTACTTTCTCCAAGTGATTACAATACCAGTCAAACTTTCTATCATATTCCCATTTTGTTAGGCTTAGACTTCTCTGATTTATGATTTTTTATTTTGAAACTGAAAACCAATTTAATGTTCCAAGTAACGCGGTGCCTGTGTGCTATCACTTTCCAGTTTTATCGAGTCGCATTTCCAGTCTATTTGACTGTGCCTTTTCAGCTTAACTTACCTCCCCCATTTTTTTTTAACTAAATGCATACTGAAATAAATCTCCCCCTAAAATTCTAAAAAAAAAAATCTTTTTGTGTTTCTGGATTTTATACGACAAGGGAATTAAAAAATAAAATAAAATAAAATGAAGGAAAAAGAAAATAAACAAATAAACACTAGTCGGACTATGTATCTGCTTCTTCAGCAATCACATCACTTTTCTTTTTAACGCCGTTGACCTCTAGCAGATATAAAAATCTTGGTTTATCAAACGGTTTGGTGTAAAGGTCAGCGCGCTGAAAATCCGTGTTAATTTTAATCACATCAATTAATTGTTTTTCATAGCAATCGCGTATGAAATGATATTTAATCCCGATGTGTTTTGTTTTTGGGTGTTGAACAGGATTTTTAGTGACAGCTATGGCAGCAGAATTATCAACATAAATAGGAGTGTTAGAAAATTTCAAACCGTAGTCTCGCATTTGCTGTTGAATCCAGATGATCTGAGAGCAGCAACTTGCAGCAGCAACATATTCAGCTTCACAGGTTGATAGAGCAACCGAGGTCTGCTTCTTGCATTGCCACGTGACTAACCGTCTTCCAAAGAACTGACACCCTGCTGATGTAGACTTGAAATTCATCTTGCAGCCACCATAGTCTGAATCGCTGTATGCGGTAAGCTCGAAGTCATCATCATGAGGATACCACAATCCCAGTGTTGGAGTACCCTTCAGATAACGAAAAATCCTTTTCACCCCAATCAAGTGATTCACCTTTGGCTTCGCTTGATATCTAGAACATAAACATGTTGCATACATTATATCTAGACGCGAGGCAGTGAGATACATGAGAGATCCGATCATCCCACGATACATAGTGGCATCCACCAAATCCCCATTCTCATCAGGGGCCACATCATGATTTGTGGCAAGAGGGGTACCGGCAACAGACGCATTTTCCATGTCAAAGCGATTTAGAATATCGCCGACATACTTGGACTGATGTAAGAAAATGCCGGTTGGTGTATGATCCACCTGTAATCCTAGGAAGAACTTCATTTCTCCCATTGCACTCATTTCAAACTCTGCCTTCATCACAGATTCGAACTCTTTGCACAAGGCTTCATTTCTAGATCCAAAGATGATGTCATCCACATAGATCTGCACCATAAGCAAATCACCATCCTTTTCTTTGATGAATAATGTACAGTCAATTACACCCCTGTGAAAACCATGTTTCAACAAATGGGTGGAGAGCTTTTCATACCAAGCTCGAGGAGCCTGATGTAGCCCGTACAGAGCCTTGTCTAACTTGTAGACTCTGTCCCGATGATATGGATCTTCGAATCCTTCGGGTTGACTGACATATACTTCTTCACGGATTTCCCCATGCAAGAATGAACTCTTAACATCTAGTTGATAGACTTTGATCTTCATGTAAGAGGCGTAGGCTAGAAAGATACGTATAGCTTCCATTCTAGCTACGGGAGCAAAGCCTTCATTGTAGTCAATTCCTTCGACTTGCCTGAAGCCTTGAACGACCAACCGTGCCTTGTTTCTGATAACAACACCCTGGTCATCCTTCTTGCACTTTAGTACCCATTTGGTACCAATTACCTTGACTCCTTTTGGCCTGTCAACTAGAGTCCAGACTCCTAGTTTCTTGAACTGGAGTAGCTCTTCTTGCATGGCATTGACCCAGGCCTCATCTTTCAGGGCGTCACAGACATATTTAGGCTCGATTTGTGAAACAAAACATGAGAAAGCCCCGTCATTGACATAACCCTTTTCCATGACTGCTGCATAATCAGCAGAGTACAGCTGATTTCGTGTTTGCACACCGGATTGAATGTCCCCAATGATAGACGAGGGGGGATGATTCACACTGATCCTAGTCACTGGTGTGGTAGGAACCACAACCTCAGAATCCAGATTGGTGACTGCTGGTTCAGTGTCCGGATTTCCTGCAACTGGTTCAGCAGTTGTTGACTACTGTGTTGATTAGCTGTATGCTCAGGGTTAGAAGCAGGTGCTTCTTCATCACCTGATGAATCATCACTCTCATCATGAGCAGGAGTCGAAGAGCTTGAGGCACCATCAGTAGGTGTGATGTTGCTTGAATCCAGATTCGGTGAGATAAGAACGTCATACATCATCTGGGTAGCAACGTCATCCTCTGAATCAAACTGTGGAAGATTAAAGGATTTGAAGAAGCCATCATAATCGAAGAATGATGATGGACCTTTTCCAGCAGGAGGTGTGATGTATCTCTGAACATCCACGTTGCACCACACCTCTACCTGACCCGTCGAGTTATTGTAAACTCGCTTGTCTGGGATGCTGTATCCTAAGAATATTCCTTGATCAGCTTTCTCGCTGAACTTGCCATCCTGAGTCTTCTTCAGCAATGTACATGGAGCTCCAAATGGTTCCAGATACTCCAAATTTGGCTTTCTCTTCTGAAGTAGCTCGTAACAAGTCTTGCCATGCCTTTTTACTACTAACACACGATTAAGTGTGTAGCAGGCATTTGCAACCGCCTCATTCCAGAACTGAACTGGGAGCTTTGAGTCAGCTAACATGGTTCGAGCAGTCTCAATTAAGCTCCGATTCTTTCGTTCTGCAACTCCATTCATCTGTGGTGTGTATGCGGAAGTGAACTGATGAACAATTCCCTTTTCCTTGCAGAATGCATCCATCCACTGATTTTTGAACTCTGTGCCATTGTCAGAACGGATCTTCCTCACCTTCAGCTTGTAGAGTGACTCCAAAGTCGTGACAAGCACCTTGAATGATTCAAATGTTTCTGATTTAGCTTTCAGAAACATCACCCAGGTGAATCTTGAGTAGTCATCTGTGACTACAAAGCAGTACCAGTCTCCTGCTATACTCTTTGTGTTGACTGGACCAAAGAGATCCATGTGTAGCAACTCCAAAGGCATCTCAATTGTGTGGACATGCTTGGTCTTGTGAGATTTCCTGGTCTGCTTTCCCTTCTTGCAAGAGACACAAAAATCAGGAAGTTGGAAGTTTTTGACTGTAACTCCCTCAACAAGGTTGTTGTGAATCAGATGATTCATCTTCCTTTGATTTATGTGTCCCATCCTTCTATGCCATGAGATGGAGTCCTTCTCTGTCGCTTTTGAGAGAAAACATTGAGCTGTAGATTCAGAGGTAGAAGCATTAGACATATCCAAGACATATAGATCATTGTACCTGGATGCTGACATCAAAACCTGCTTCTCTGGAATTTCCATCTCCTTTTTCAGTATGTAACATTTTCGGTTGTCAAACATAACTTTGAAGCCCTTGTCACATATCTGAGACACTGAAAGTAAATTGTTTTCCAGTTGTTGAACAAAATTTACTTTATCAAACTTTACCTTCTCATTACCTACTTCGCCCTGAGCGGTAATGTATCCTCCTTTATTACCAGCAAATAAAACGTGTCCCCCTTTAATTTGTTTGACATTGAAAAGAAGAGACTTGTTTCCTGTCATGTGCCTGGAAGCTCCGCTATCCACAATCCATGTATTTGCTGAAGCACTGTAGCGGACAACCTGCACATAATTGAAAACAATCAGTTAAGGAGGGGGACCCAAGCCTTGACTGGCTTGGGTTTCCCAGAGGAATCAACCATCATGAATTTGACCCACTGTCCTTTATCAGTGGGTGGAATCTCAACTTTCAGATTGTCCTGGCTTACAGACTCACCAGATGTCTTGGCTTTCCATAAACCATCTCTGTGAAAGGATTGTTTATGATAAACTTTAGACTGATTAACAGTTTGAGCAGATAGTTTAGATTCAGAAACAGATTTTTTCGCTGGTGTCACAGACCTGTCGGGACTTGTCTGTTTTGCCTTTGACGTGGTGGGGACGAAAACGACTTAGAAGGTGTTTTATGCCTGATGGGTGTTTTCGATCTAACCGGGGTCTTAGAACGCTATTTTGAATCTACTTTGACTTTGTCGTTTAGCTCAACTTTAATTCTTGGTGTCTGATAGCGTGGACAATTAGTTGAAATATGACCTCGCTGACCACAAGTATAGCAGGATCTCCATTCATCAGGACTAGGAGATCTCTTGTGGGGCGGTGAATAAACCTCAGGAATGGGTCTTTTGGTCTCAGTCTTTGAATATTTACCCTCTTTAACAAATTTAACTTGTTTAATATTTGGATTAATTTGTCTTTGAGGCTGAATATTATCCTTTTTAACTGGTTTAACTTGAGTGGATTTAGATATCTTGGTGTGTGTAATATTTGACTTTGATTCCGAACCAAGAGTTGTTTGGACATTTGGTTCCACCCGTTTCTCAACATTGACCTTGCTTGATGTTGAAGTTTTCTGATCATCATCCGGAGAAGCAGACTTAACTGCTGTGTCCGGATCACTAACTAAAGGAGTTGTCACCACATGATCCTTAATTTGATTGTTATTAATTGGACGTTGTTTTGTGTTCAAAAGGGTTTCATGTGGTGGTGGAACTACCTTGTAACCCAATCCCTCCCCATTGTTGCGTTCTTTAACCAAGTTTTTCAAAATGTGCGAAGAACTCGCTAGACTATGTAGTTTTTGTTGCAATGACTCATTTTCTACCTGTAAGACCGCTTTGTCCTTTTTAGTCTCTTCAATGGTCTTTAAGTAGTATTTAATGTCATTTTCTTGGTTAAAAACAACAACTTCAGTTTCCTTTAGTTGCTTTTGCAATGCATCTAACTTCTCTTTATAACTGCTCTCATTTTGTTTTAATATCCGATTAGCTTCTGAGCACAGTTTTAAGTCATTTACTAAGTTATCATTGTGTTCTAACAACCTAGCAAATTTTAGATCAATGCTTTCTCTAAATTTATCACATTCGACACAAACATGTTCATCAAATAATTCATCTTTAGACTTTACCTGTGTAGATGTCGAAGTGCCAGCCATGAAAGCATTCTGAGACGTAGATTGAGCTTCAGATTCTGAATTCAATTCATTTTGGACAATTTCATCAACAGCATTAAACGTCTCTTCCAAATCAGCAGTATCAACTTCAGCTAAGCTTTCCCCTTCACTTGCAGAATCTTCGTTCAAGTCTTCCACGGATGCAATGTTAGCTTCATCAGACACGAATCAAAAGGACCAGTCTTGTCCTTCATCTCCTTGTGCTACCATAGCTTTAGAATCACTTCCCGTGGACGCTGGTTTCTTGTCTCTATCTTGCCTGTTGAACGAGGAAAATGGATTCCCGTTCCCAGTCTTCTTAGGCTTTGAACACTCCCTTTTAAAGTGGCCCTTTTCTCCACAATTGAAGCACGTGACTTTAGACTTGTCAAAGCCAAAAGTTGTATCTTTAGTAGCCACGAGATTCTGCCCTGTTTTCTTCACAAATTTCTTGGCTCTTCGGACAGCGCTTGCAAGAGCCCACATGATGTCCATTCTTTCCAGCTCATTCTCATCTACTTGCTCATAATCTTCATCAGCAAGGTGGCAATTACCAATCTTGCCCGCCACCAAACCATCATAAGAATGCACAACAACAGCCAGAAGATCCATGTGCTCTTTAGCAACCTCCACTGTTACCTTTCCCAGATTTTCTGTTGTCAACTTTGCAGACTGAGTAACAATAGGGCTTTGACTAGCTCCAGATGCACCAAGAGACTCATTTGCAGATGATGAGCCTTGTTCAGCAGTTGAAGATGCATTGGACACGAAGGCTGTTTGCAGAGGTGCACTAGAAGACTTTGCAGCAGGGGTGGAAGTAGAGGGAACATTGTAGAGAGAGGGGTCTTGAGCATAAGAACCCTTCTTCGCCTTGTATTTTTGACGCACTTCCTCCTCTCTCAGTTTTAGAATAAAGTCATTGATATCCAGGGTTTCTAAAACTGAGTTGTATCGCAGAGTAGAAATGAATGAATCCCATTTTGCAGGTAGACCATCTGCCAAGCTTAAAACCTTGTCTTCCATTGACGTCTTAACACCATGAGTGTGAAGTTCACTCATCAGATGGTAAAACCGATCGATGATTTCATCCAAGCTTTCATTCCCTATTGCCGAGAAATTATCAAACTCCTTCTTCAACGCTTTACCTTTCAGTGCCTTTAAATTTGAATTTCCATCATACCTCTTTTCAAGAACTTCCATCAGTTTTTTACTTTGTTTGTGTTCTGAGTATTGATGAAAAATAGGCTTGGGAATGGACTGAGTCAAAATAGCATAGGCCTTTTTCTCTGCATTGTAAGCAACCTTCTGTGTATCGGTGAGTCCACTCAAAGTCAAAGGAACACCATCAGCCCCCACGGGTATTTTATAGCCAACCTCAATAGAGTTCCATAAGTTAGTGTCTACGCCATTAAGATAGATCTCAAACCGTTGTCTCCATTGTGGAAAATCCTCTATTGTCAATAGTTTAGGTGGCTTGTTATGGTTCCCTATCTCATTCTCCAGTAACAACAAGTTCTGAATTCTCGAATCCTTTCCAGCTGACATGGCATAATTTTCTGAGTCCATCCTTGAATTAATTTAACTTGAGAATCAAACTGCTGATGCGATTGGGCTGTATCCGATTGGACTCAGACGTACGGTAGAATCGGCCGACTGAGAGACTTAGACGACAGAACAGACCGAACGACTTAGACGTGCGACTGGAGTGGGCGATTGACTCACTCGGGTGATTGACACAGCGACTGACTCAACCGGGCGAATGGAGTGGCGACTGACTCAAACGTGCGAAAGACCTGGGCGAAAGAGTTCAGTCGTACGATTGAGATAATCGTGCGACTGGGTCGGCTGTAAACGCGATTTTGAACACTTTTGACCTAGAACGCAAATATTTGCACCCTAGACGGCTGAAACTCGAAAAACACTGAATTTTAAGAACATGCACACGTAAAGACTCAATTTTTAGCCAAAAGAATGGATCTTTTTGCGTAAAAACGTAGACTTTTTCACAAAAACGATTGAATCAACGAAGAATCAAGAACCTGGCTCTGATACCACTTGTTAGGACCGTGTACGTACGGAGTACTAACCGATTCTTCGTTGTACCAGATCAAATAGTGCGGAATCCTATTTGATTGGCGATCAAATCAGTGAGAACGAAATCAAGATCAATCCTAACGATTAGAAAACGTTATGAATTGACTCGGAATGATCTGAAACGCTCTATGAAGTTGGAATGGTCGAACAGCACGTTCTGGGGCGATTAGGTTTCTAGTATTCGAAGTGTCCTATTTTTCCACGAATTAAGTGGTATTTATAGGTTAGGGTTTCTCATTCGGGCGACTGAACCATTCGGATGGTTCAGTCATGCGATTGAGATATGCGTATGATCCATACTCACGACTGAACTTTCGGTCGTACGATTGGATCAATCTCATGCTTCAGTCTTACGACTGATCCAGTCTCCTGAATTAATCGTGCGACTTAACCATTCGCATGAAGTTATTCATGCGTATGGTCCATTAGCATGGCCCATTCGCATGATAACTACATCATGCTAAGTTTGAATGTGTTAATCATTACAACATTATGCATACCAATTCAAACAAAACCAAACCTATATAATTAGTCATTACTTAACCCATTAATGAAATATATAAACATTATAATATAAACAACCACATGTATTTCATTAATCATCATTCAATTTCACATGATCAATACATTTTACATTCAACTCAGAATCTAGGGACACATGTATCAACAACATCCACCAGTTGTGGATTTTCTGTTGTTGTTACACCCTCCATAGTCACTATCTGAATATGAGTAAAGACTGAAGTCTCCATGTTTTGGATACCACAGTCCTAGAGCTGGTTTGCCTTTTAGATATCTGAATATTCTCTTCATAGCATTCAGATGGGACCCCTTTGGGTCTGATTGATACCTGGCACAAACACATACATCAAACATTATGTCAGGCCTACTGGCAGTTAAGTACATTAAAGAACATATCATTGATCTATACAATCTCTAATCTACTGATTTTCTAGTAGGGTCAGGCACAATCTTGTCTATTATTGAGGCAGGTGTCTTGCATGAAGTTGTATCAGCAAGATTGTACTTCTTTAGAATTTGATGAATGAATTTTTCTTGATTGATAAAAATGCCATCTGTTTTCTGATGAACTTGTAAGCAAAGGAAGAATGTCAATTCTCCCATGGAGCTCATCTGGAATTCAGATTTCATTAACTCTTCGAAGCTTTGACACAGTTTCTTGTTCGTTGATCCAAATATTATGTCGTCTACATATATTTGAACCACCAAAAGATCTTGATGTTCTTGTTTGAGGAAGAGTGTCTGATCAATGGTCCCTCTTTTGTAACCATTTTCAGCAAGAAGGAGGATAATGTGTCATACCACTTCCTTGGTTCCTGATGAAGACCATACAAAGCTTTGTCTAGCTTGTATACTTTATGTGGATAGTCAGGATCCTCAAATCTAGGGGGTTAAGCCACATATACTTCTTCATCAATTTTCCCATAAAGGAAAGCACACTTCACATCCATTTGATACACTGTGAACTTCTTGAATGAAGCATAAGCTAGAAAGACCCGGATAGCTTCAATTCTTGCAACTGGTGCAAAAACTTCATCATAGTCTATCCCTTCTTCTTGAGTATATCCTTGAGCAATAAGTCTGGCTTTGTTTCTCATGATTATACCCCTGTCATCCAGCTTGTTTTTGAAGAGCTACCTTGTTCCAATTGGATGCTGACCTTGAGGCAAGTCTACAAGGTTCCACACCTTTTGTTTTCTCAATTGTTGTAGTTCTTCTTGCATAGCCTCAATCCAGCTGTTGTCCTTTAGAGCAGCTGTAATGTTTGCAGGAACTGTCTGAGACAAGAAGCATGTGAACAAGCAAATGTTTGCCACTCCCCCTTTGCTTCTTGTAGTTCTTGCATTCAGGTCTCCTATGATGTTACCTGGTGGATGAGACTTATGAATTCTGCTTGTTGAAATAGCATCAACTGGGATTGTTGACTCTAAGTTTGAGAAACTGATTGAAGCAGATGGATTCAGCTGTGATGTTGAACCTATGAAGTAATCAAATGGTTCTTGAGCCTCAGTTGCTGTATGTTCTTCCACAGGAAGTTCTATGGAAGCATTTTGTTTGTCCGTAGGAGTAATAGTAACATCTACGGAGGCATTTTGTACTTCCGTATGAGTTACAACACCATCTACGGATGAACAATGTTGATCAGCAGGCAAGTTTTGTTGATTCAACACATCCTCTCCATCCCTAGGATCGGTGGTTGAAACATTATTTATATCTACAGATGATGTGCATCTGCGGATGTATTTACATGAGCTGCGGATGAAGGATTTGCTTCTCCGGATGCATCTTCATGCTGCTGACTTGATTCTTGCTGTGGTGCAGTTGAAGGTTGTGCCCTTGGTGGGTAAGCTGTCAGTGGCACTTCATTCAGACTTGGAGGAACAAATGGATAGCATGTATCAGCAGAACCTGCATTGATCAGATATCCAGTGTTGAATGATTCAGTTAATGCATCTATATCAAATAACCAAGATGATCCTTTTACAGTTGTTGTAAACATGGATTCATCAAAAGAAATATTGGGAGTCTCTTCAACAATGTTATGTTCTGGAATATAGACCCTATATGATTTAGAAGTAGATGAATATCCAACAAAGAAACCATCATAGGCTTTTTTAGAAAATTTTCCCAATTGTTCTTTAGTATTTAATACAGACACATGATACCCAAAAGCTCTAAGATATCCTATAAAAGGTTTCCTTTTAAATAAGAGCTCACAAGGAGTTTTATTATGTTCTTTGACAATTAATGTCCTATTTTGAACATTGCATGCTGTATTCACAGCTTCTGCCCAGAATGTTATAGGCAACTAAGAGTCAGCTAGCATTGTTCTGGCTGCTTCTATGAGAGTTCTATTTCTTCTTTCAGCCACTCCATTTTGTTGTGGAGTTCTTGGTGCACTGAATTGTCTTGCTATGCCTTTATTCCTGCAAAAAGAATCCAGATAAGTATTAACAAATTCAGTCCCATTATTACTCCTGAAAATTTTAACTTTTAAATCAAGTTGATTCTCAATCTTGATCAAATTTTAACTTTTAGATCAAGTTGATTCTCAATCTTGATCACAAAGTCCATTAATGTTTCAGATGTTTCATTCTTATGTTTTAAAAAAATACCCATGTGAATCTAGTGAAATCATCTACTATCACCAAGCAATATTGCCTTTTTCCAATGCTCATCACATTGGTTGGACCAAAGAGGTCCATGTGAAGCAATTTGAGTGGTGTAGTGTTAGTGTTGATTATTTTGGATTTATGAGACACTCTATGTTGTTTTCCTTTGTAACATGAAGAACAATGATTTGAAGAATGAAATTCTTTCTTTGGCAATCCAATGACCAAGTCATTTTTCACCAATTTATTCATATTTTTCATGTTGGAATGAACAAGCCTTCTATGCCACAATTGTGATTCATCTTCTGAATACTTAGATAGCAGGCATGTCTCATGGCTTGTGAGTGATGTGTTGTTCATATCCAAAACATAAGTGTTTCCTTTTCTTGTTGCTTTAAGAAGGATCCAGTCTGCTGGAACTGCAAAACCTGGCTTAAGAATGTAACAATTAGTGTTATCAAATAGTGTTGTGTAATTTTGATCACAAATTTGAGATACACTAAGTAAATTGTACTGCAAATTTTCACAGTAATTCACTTTTTTAAATGTTAAAACACCATTTGTTACTATTCTTTCACCAACTATTTTACCTCCCTTATTATCCCCACCAAATGCCATATAAGAGGCATGTTTATGTTTGAAGTCATGGAGAAGAGAACAGTTTCCTGTCATATGTCTGGAACAACCACTGTCAACATACCACATGTTGTCAGCTCTCCATGATTGTTCCTGCACAGAAAAAGAAATCAATTAGAATTGACAACCCAAGCTTTAATTGTCTTGGGTTTGCCAGATGTGTCTACTATAGTCACTCCTTCATGAATTAATCTTGAAGTTTCAGTATTAATTTATTCTTTTTGATTTGATGGTGGTGAGGATGATTCTGTTGAAGATGATTCAGATTTTTGGATGTCTTCTTGTTTATCTGATTCTTTCTTCAACTTATCTTGTTTTGGCTGATATTTTAACTTTGTGGATGCTCCAGTATTTTTGAAAGTCACTTCATATTTCAACTTTGATTGAGTCACAGGAGTTCCTTTTTCAAAGTTATCAAAGAAACCACCAATCACTTCAGTCTTCTTATCTGACAGGTCCACCTTTTTGTGAGGTGTTTTAGACTAAATTGGTGCTTTCTTCTTCAAAGGCTTATCCGCAGTAGAGGATTTTTGCTTTGATTTTTGTTGTTATTTCTGCATCTTTGATTCTTTGTCACTTTCTGAAGACTGAGAATCTGATTCAGATGATTCAACATGTGACTTCTTTTTGCTCTTTTTCTTGTTCTTCTTGTTGAAATAACATTCCTGGGTGGAATGATTATTTTTGTCACATATTGCACAGTGTTTGTTGAAGTAGCAATCAGAAGTCATATGATTGTTCATATTACATATGGAATAGTAGCTGCTGAAGTAGCAGTCATCTGTATTGTGATTCTTCATATCACACCATTTGCAATATTTATCTTCCGAAGTGTCTTCAGATTCAGACTTCTTTTTCTTGTTCAGCTTGTTGGGCTTTAACTCTGTAAGGCCCTGTTCCCGGGCACCTCACAGTTGGTCATTTATCGCACATAAACATTTTAAATCGTTCATCTATTTCGCAGTGGAATTTAAAACTTTCATTTATAACTAAAAACATGTCATTTCATAACATTACAATATTCGTTTTCATCTCAAAATACAATGACATGTCAAAATATGGACGCCAGCCTCATCAACTGAGTAGTCGTCTCGTGCCATCCTCAGCAACGCTACCTGTCAACTGGAAACACATCAAAGTCAGCGTTGCTGAGTGAGTTCTAGTTTTATATTAAAAACATACTTTACTTTCCATCAAAACCATTCTTATATACATACGATCATACAACATACATACACGTAGATAATATTATTATTATCTTCATCATTCATTCATTAGCTTTAGTTCGTGTACCGTTCATCGTTAACGTTCACGTTCTTTCTTAACTCTTTCTTTCGTTCGTACGTTTCTTACTTTCATTCATACATTCGTTACATTCATCCGTACGTACATTATGTTCATTCTTACGTTCATTTCATTCATTCGTACGTTCATTACTTTCTTTCTTTCACCACTATCTCTCTCATTCATCATTTCACGGGATACTCCCGACTCATGTCCGAAGACTGATACTGTGCCGGGGCCCACTCACAAACCCCCGACTCATGTCCGAAGACTGACACAGTACCGGAGCACGCGATACATTCCTCATTCGTCTTATCTCACTCTCACGCACTACTCCCGACTCATGTCCGAAGACTGATACTGTGCTGGGGCCTGCTCACAAACCCCCGACTCATGTCCGAAGACTGACACAGTACCGGAGCATGCGATCCTCTACTCATCCAACTAGATCCTGTCTCATGCAATATCCCCGACTCATGCTCGAAAGCTGATGCTGTGCCTGGGCCTGCTCGCAAACCCCCGATTCATGTCCGTAGACTGACACAACACCGGGATACGCGACAAAGATCCCTTACGAGTCAATCACAAAGATTGAACTCCATCCGAGTCTGTTGCAACACAAATTCGCTCACCTCATAACTATGCTTAGCTTTATGCCACACCCCCGAAATTAAACATAACTCGGGTAACATCACCCCCACCGAAGTGGGTAACAACACCCCCATCGAAGTGGGTAACCACTGAGTTTGCTGCAACACAGAGTCGCTCATCTCATACGTACGCTCACTAGCTTTATGTTTGTTCGTTCGTTCATTAGTACATGCACTCGTTCATTACATTCCTCTTTCATTATCTTTCACTTTACGTTATTAATACTTTTCATTCGTTCATAAACAATTCACGTAAAGATACGGAAAGATAAACATATATCGAATCAAGGAACATCGACACTTACAAGTCATCAGTCATTACCATCATATAAGGCTACATCATACTTAACTTACATACATCATACATGTACATGCAATTACTATCATCATCGTGTCCCACGTAACTTCTAAGCCTCGATAGTTATCACACGTATACCTATGGGAGCTATCACATCATTACCTACACTAGCTCTATTCCCGAAGGCCAGTAATTACACTATGTCCCTCCTCGTACACAACAGCCCTACTTGGACGATTGGGCACCCTTCAGTCGCATAACCTCCATGCGACTGAACACTGTGCGATTGGACCAATGCGGATGAGTATCCATGCGGATGAACATCCAACCGTACGAATGGACTCCCTATTGTGCGACTGAACACTATACGTATGGGCTTCTATGCGACTGAACTCTCAACCGTGCGATTGAACTACTATACGAATGGGCCTATGCGACTGAATCCCTCAATCGCATGGCCTGTCGGGCGATTAAGCCCCATTCGTACGACTGAGCCTCAATCGTACGATTTAACATCAGTTTTCCCTCAGTCGTGCGACTGGCCCTTCAGTCGCATAGCCCTAACTGGGCAGCGACTGGAGTTCATCACGAACAACAGCCACGACATTCGGCTTCCAAACTCCTCCAGACCTCGTTTGAGCTCAAATTAGCCCCTCTAATCCATAGGGAAACATACCTCGACCTCATACAAGCCTATCCTAGCCCGGAATCAAGCCCTAAACGTACCATACACATACACATACGTACATACACGGGTTAAACACCCAAAACTCAAAAAATAGGGTTTCAGATGTGTTCCAGCCCCAAAATCATTCAAAATCGTGTAAAAGAGGGGTCTTAGAACTCACCTTAGGAGCCTCCTCGGTTAGAGCTTCAATTTGACCCGCTATACGTTGATCTTGGCTCACAAACCCGCCTGGACCGAACTGTCTCCTTCTTTCTCTCTGGTTTCGCGACTATGGGGAAGGAGTGTGGGCTGCCCTCTTCCTTAAATACTACTGTCCAGTCGCCCAAGGTCTCCATGCGACTGGACCTCCAGTCGTCCCGACTCCATACGATTGAACACTCCAGTCGCACGATTGAGTTCCAGTCGTGCGGTTGAGCTTCAATCGCATGTCTCCCATGCGATTGGACGCTCCAGTCGCATGACACTTCAAATTGAAATTTCCGGGCGTTACAAACTCATTTCCTGATGGATCACTTGATTTCTTCTTGCTTTTGCTAGGAGCATCATTAGCTGTTTCTTGTTTGCCTTTGACTGCTTTTTGGTGTTTGTTGGCAGTCCTTATTACCTCATCCGGAGATTCGACTTTACTCTTCCGCGGTTTCTCAATGGATTCAGCAGTTTTTCCCTTCCACAGATGTTCTACGGACTTGGCTAATTTTCCCTTCCGCAGATGTTCTACGGATTCTTCAGATTTTGCCTTCCGCAGATCTTTAACACTTGAATGCTTCTTGTGCTTGGTTGAAGTTTGTTGCTTCTTACCTTTATCTGAATGAGATAAAGGTACCTCCTTACTTGATCCGCAGTGATCAACTTTGTGAAGGTTCAGTTCTTGAACTCCTTCATTCAGTTCAGCAATCCTCTTACAAATAGTCTTCAGCATGTTTCGTTGTTTGGAGGATATTGCAGCTTTGATTCTTCAAGAACTCGTGGAGGACCAGTTTTAACTTGAACATTCTTACCAATGTCCAGTTGATCAGTATCATGTTCATCAGAATCATCCAAGTCATCACATTTATCATAATCAAAATCTGAGTCAATATGTCTTAGTGATTCTGATTCAGAAGATTCAGTTTCACTCACCTCAGCTTCATTGTTAATGTTTATTTGACTTGTTTTTATGTCAATTTTGATGCTTGGCACAAAATGGTTTGACAATGTGTTTGTCATTGTTTCAGGTAGAGTTGTGTAATTATCATTTATAGGTGGTGCAACAACATTATAACCCAACCCATACCTGTTTTTTGATTCAATATGAGAGTTTAACAACTTCTCATGTTGCTGAGATGATAGTTGAAACTTCTAAGTTTCACTTCAGTTGATGCATGATCAGCTATGGATTTGGTTAAGGAAGTGGTCAGATGCTCAACTTGGGCTTTAAGGCTGTAATTTTTAGAAACATATTTTTCTAAATCCTTTTGCAAAGAACTAATTTTGATTTGATATAATTTATGTTCTCTTAAATGGGATTCATTTAAAATCATTGTTTTTTTACTTTGTCATCCAACTGTTGAGCATGGACTCTATAACGTTCAACTTCCTCAACACATGATGATGAACATAACCTGTCTCTTACCTCTCTGGCCATTGGAGGGACTTTGTTTTCCATATGAGCCATTAATGCTTGATTCTCTTCCAGGACTTCCTTCTCATACATACTCCAGTCACATGTTCCATCTTGAAGTATGATCAGACCAGACTCCTTTGAATTTTTCGGACCTGCTGATTCATTTGTGGCTGGTGGGGATGTATTTGTCAGCTGAGGTTGTCTGAGCAGAGATTTTTGAGAGGTTTGTTACTGATGCTGATACTGCTGATGCTGATGCTGTTGCTGCTGATGCTGCTGAGATGATTATTGATTGCATTCTCTAGAGAAGTGTCGATAGAGATTGCACTTGAAGCATCTGACTTTGGACTTGTCAACACCAATCTTTGATGTTTTACTAGCTGCAGCCAGATTCTTGTTTCTCCTCAGATATTGCTTAGCTCTGTAAGCAATCATTGTCATCTGCCATTGTAGATCCATCTCTTCCACTACATCAGGAGGTAGTTCTTCCAAGTCTTGTTGGCAAATGTTTGCTGATGTCAGTGAGCTTCCCAGATATGCTTGAAAGCTAGAACTAAAAGCTGCAAAGGATGCTTTTTGTTCTTCAGAATCCAATATCACAGTAATTAGTTCTGACTGATTATTTTGTTGAGAAGATTTTGCAGTTGCTGTAGTTGTCTCTCTTTTCACAGCAGATCTTCCTTTTTCCTTTTGATTCTTACTTTGAGATGATTTCTTAGTGGGTTTAGAGGCATAGAAACTGACTTCCTCTTTATCATCACTCAAAGTACAAGAGTCATCACCATCATTATTTGAGATAAATGCACTTTCAGCATTTTTAGTTTCTTTGAAGTGATAAGGTGAGACATGTGTTCTCACACTCTTGTTTCTTGATTGTTCATCTATTTCAAGAGCTTCTACTTTCGTAACCAGAGTATCTAGACCAGTTGTCTTAAGATCTATAGTGTTCTTGAACATGGACACTGTCTGCTTCCAACTTTCAGGCAAAGTGTGGAGCATTTTCTTGTTGAGTTCCTCAGTAGTATACTTCAACTCCAAGATGTTCATCTCAGTAACGAGTTGCATAAATCTATGAAGTTGTTGAGGAATTGATTCACCCTCAATATGATGAAAGGTTTCATATTATGATCTGAGGGTGTCTTTCCTGATGCTTCTGATCTCATCACTCCCTTCACAGAGAGTGTGGAGTATCTTCCACAAGGAGTTTGCTGTTTTATAGTTGTCACACCTGATTAATATCTCTTCTGACAAAGCCATACTAAGCAAACTGTATGCTTTAATATCGACTTTAACCTTCTTGACATCATCAGGTGACAAGTCTTTTGTGCTGATAGGCTGATTTTTGTCATTATAATCCGGCCCAAGAGTGGGTGGAATATAAGGACCTTCAGTGATGGACTCCCACAAGTCAGAATCTGTGTAGTTCACATGATTCCTGAACTTGATTTTCCAGAACTTGAAATCAGCTTTTGTTTCCAACTTCGGTGGTTGATACGATCCACCAAAAGTACTCATATTTAATTGAGAGTTATGAAACAAGCTTTGAATGTTGAATTAGACAAATCAATCAAAGACTCAGATCTAGTATTCAATTAATTTGAATATAGATCTAAATCAATCAAACAATGAGAGAATGCTTGCTGAATGATAAGTCATAGATTTAATTGTTTAAAAGACAATTAAACAATTTTAATACTGATAGATCAATTGATCTAAATCAATGAGCACCAGGCTCTGATACCACCTGTGAATCCAAGGATCTCAATTCAGGAATTATCAGTATTAAAATAAAATCAAATCAATGATTGCGGAATTATCATTAATTGACGTTTAGATGTTTTAATGATTATCGAAGAACACAAACACAAAAACACAGTAAATGCGAAGGCAATAATTATTCAAAAGTATTTCATTAATTATCGTGTAATGATTATAATAATTATGTATGACTATGAACAATGATTTCTGTGAATCGAAATAATGTTGTTGTTGATGTGACGGCGGCTAGGGTTGCACGATGATGTGATGCTTGACAGTCGTAACATTGCTCGATTGTGTTCTCCGATTCTGTTTTTCGTGTATTTTGATGTGAAACCTAGGACTCATATTTATAGACGGTTTGAGTCAGTTAAGGAAACACCGGATCTCTTGGGAATCACACAGCTGTCAGATTGACTAACAGCTGTTACTTTGAATGTTGACTTGTTGATTAATAACACTTGTACTCAGAAAAATACAAGTGTTATTGCTCCGTGGAAACTTGGTCATCCGCAGATCTTGTTTTTCCGCAGGTGTCTTGATCCTTCCGAAGGAGTTTTGCTCTTCCGCAGATGTCTTGGTCTTTCGTAGAAGTGTTGTTCTTCCGTAGGAATTCTGTCTTCCGTAGAAGTCTTCACTTCATGCCATCCTTGATCATCCGCAGGAATCTTCACTTGTGATGTGTTGTAAGAAACATATCTACGGATTAACAATAATGTTCATCCGTAGATGTTTCTTATACTTGGTCAATTTCAGGAATCCTACCAAGTATATTGATTTTGCCTGTCAACAATCACAAAGCAACACACATATACATGGGTTAACCTATAGATTCAATGCACATATATATATATATATATATATATATATATATATATATATATATATATATATATACTTGACAGTTACAATTATTAATTACAAGACTTGATTAAAGTTATAAGCCTATACAAAATGATCTAGACCTATATTATCTAGATCCAACAGGTATTATATGGTATAGCGGTAATGCGGGCACGTTTAGTGGGTGTGGCACCCTTAATATCAGGGCAGATTGTGTAGGATTCTTAATATGTGATACCAAAAAACTATTTTGTCCAGATACCGACCTAACCGTGATCCTTGAAATCAGATTCCGTATTTAAACATCGAGTTCGGTACAGCTTTCGCATATCAGCATTTCACCTGTTCTTTTTCCAGACTCTGACCTCATTACCTCTTCTTTTTTGCGTACATGAATGAAAATTCTAAAGATAATAGTTCGACAATAATAATCTAAATCTTTAAACACAACCAATTCATAAGTAAATATAATTCCACTTGAAAGTATAACTTACCTGTTGTCTAAACATTATGGTGCATGTCGAGAAGATGGTCCAAATGTTACTATCATAATATCATAATTATAGTAGTACTAAAACTTATTTTCCTTCAATCAACATACTCTCGCCTATAAACATAGCTTTAAAAAATAATCAAAGGAAAATGTGTTGTATACCTAGAAAATATAGTTTATGTACACCAATTATATGTTAAGACAAATTTAAAAGCTCACAGTGGCAAAACACAAGTTAAATATAATAAATGCTAAATATACCAAGGATCTGCGTTACACGACAGGATAAATGGTGTTGCATTTGAACCAAATTGTGCAACCACTACTGCTATTGTGCATAATAACATTTATGAAATAAATAGAAAATATATTTGTAGAATTTATGTCATTATACAACCCTTTTAAAATTATGTTTTCCTACTTTTTCTCTTGTTAAATAAAAAACCCAAGTAAAATATGTATAGCATAAACTCTAAATTTCTCATTTAAAATATAAATATCCTATTTGAACCAGAGATTGTATGCATGTTTGTCATAAGAAATAAATACCATGGCATATATTACTTTACTATTCTTATTATTAGCTTTGGTCGGTGGGGGCATTTTTTTTTCTTTTTTTTATGTTTTAATTTTTCTTTTGTTTTTTGTTTATGTTTTACTTTTATTTTTTTTTGTTTGTGTTTTAATATGGTTTGTTTTGGGTGTGGGTTCGATATTTTGTGAGGTTTGGGGGTGAGGGTTTTTTTGTCGGTTTTTTTTATCCGGACACGTCTCTTTGATGTGTGTTTCGATTATGTTCGTTGTCGTTGTCTTTCTCTGGGTTTCTATTTTCTTTTTTTCGTTATCGATACCCTGACGATACTCGCTATTAAGGTTTGGGTTTTCCTATTGTTTGCTTTTTTTGGGGCTTTGGTTTTCGTCGGTTTTCTATTTTTGACTGTCGACTTCTTGCGGCTTTGATTTTCGTCTGCTTTGTGTATGGTGTTGTGTTTTGATTTAGTTTTGGGTTCTAAATATTCTTGTGTGTTATAGATTTAGGGTTTTGGTGTGTTTTACAATATGTGTTTTGCTGGTTTAGGGTTACGTTAAAACTCGCATAGCCGCGACAACGCGCGGCAGAAAAAACTAGTTTAACATTAAAATAGTGATGTAATTATTATGGCAATTATCATTTTAAAAAATGATCAATGGATCAACTCAAGTTAAACTCAACAACCAAGTGCATGAATTTGACTTTATGATCTCCATAGGTAAAATTCTTGACGTTAGTTCACTCATTTTGCTTGATATACTAAGCTAACACTTAGAATGTTGACATGTGGATGCAAGAGAAACTATCAAATCTTTATATTTTACTATTTTAGTTGGATGAGTTTTCTTTAAGAAGTTTATTAGAGATCACTTAAACAATAGATTACAATTATGATTCTTTGCACATGTAGTCCTACAAATTGTATAGACCAAATACATGTAGTTCTTATGCACACGAAGATAAAAGTGAAAGAGAATCAGCAATTAGACATTCGATACACAGAAGAGTTTTTACAGCGAACACCCTTATCATAGATATCGAAGAAATTAAATGCATTCAACTGGGGCATAATAAACTAATATCATGACAAAAGTTCATATGTATCTTTTAGGTGCCAAATGAAATGATTACACATATGAAAGCATCTACTTTATTATCTATTTTAGCCAGGGCCGGCCCAATAGCATTGTGGCCCAATGCCAGGGCTTTGGACCTCACCTTAACATGGGGCCTCCATTTTTGCCCGATTGCTACTGCTTTCCCCAATCCCCATCGATCTTCATTGCACGCAGGTCAGCAGCACAGCCAAGAAAACCATCGATCTTCATTCATTGCCACAACCATATCGACGTTTCCACTTCATCTTCCTCAGCCGCTCAGACAATGGAGACCATCGAGGCATCCATCTTCACGCTGCGATTTCCCCATCGAGGCATTCCTCATCGATCTTCACGTTTCCACTTCATCTTCAGGCTGCGAATCTGCGATTTCCCCATCGATCTATTCTTGTTACTGCTTGCCCTAGTGCGAATGTGCGATTCCCCTTCTGCGGCCGATTCCTACTGCGATTTCCCCCTTTTTCTTGTACATGCTTGCCCTAGTGCGATCACAGGTTCCAATTCGAGAACAAGAGAACAATCACAGGTTCTCCCTTCAAGTTTCAATTCGACAATTCGAGAATCGAGAACAATCACAGGTTCCCCTTCTGCTTGAGTTTCTGATTTCAATTTTCAAACTGATCCTGTGATCCATTCATCACTCATTAGGTTAGTTTTCTACTTCTTTAATTCTTTTTGTTTCTTATAGAATCTGGTTCATTGGTTGTTTAGAAATTAGAATCTGGTTGACTGAATGACTGGTTCATTGGTTGCTTATAATCTGGTTCTTAGAAGTTTCTGGTTCTTTGGTTGCTTAGTTCTTTGGTTGCTTAGAATATAATTAGTTCATTGGTTGCTTATAATCTGTTGACTGAATAACTAGGAATTGGTTGCTTAGTTCTTTGGTTGCTTAGTTCTTTGGTTGCTTAGTTCTTTGGTTGCTTAGTTCTTTGGTTGCTTAGAATAACAGTTTACACTACATACGATAACTAGGAATTGTAACTTGGTTCATTGGTTGCTTAGAAGTTAGAATTTAATCAATTTATAACAATGTCAAACCGAATCCGTAAGTTTGAATCTGGTGCATCAAAAAGGGATAAAAAGGCCAAAAGAGAAGCTTTAAATGAATCAATTAAAGGATCAATGTTAAATTTTGTAACTAGCACAATGTCTAATAATAATGAAAACCTTGATAAAGCTACAAATAATGATGAAAACTTTGAAAATCTTGATGAAAACTTAGATGAAAACCTTGATAAAAACCTTGATAAACCAACGACTAATGATGAAAACTTTGAAAATCTTGATGAAAACCTTGATAAACCAACAACTAATGATGAAAACTTTGAAAATCTTGATGAAAACCTGGATTATAGTTTTGTTAATGATTCTACTACGCTTTGTTTAGCATACATTATGTGTCACTAGTTACATATGAATACATTAATTGAATCTAAAACTATGTTTGTAATTGTATTGTGCAACTTTAAATTTGTCTAACAAGCCCCTATTTGTGTGAGGTCCATTTGATATGGTAAGGGCTCCCACACCATAGATTGGTTCGATTGTGCTTGACACCTAACTGGTCAATTTTTGTTAATGGGTTAGTTTGTTTATAAAAGGATCTTCAAAATTTTACTAAAAATATCAAATTTAGGCAGCAAAACAATTTGAATAATTTAAGAACTACTAATGTACTAAAGTTAATGAAATAGGGCCCCTAAATTTTTACTTCGCTTAGGGCCTCCGAAATGGTTAAGCCGGCCCTGATTTTAGCCTTCAAACACATAATTTCAATATGTACAAACTAACGGATCTACATTAAGTAGACCACTCATGTTAAACGAATCATAATTTCAATTGAACATAATACATCAGGTCTGTTTGGATTGTTTAAATACTAAGCTAGGAAGTGATGAAACAATATCATGTTATGCGCCATGATTAAATTACATGTGATAATCACACGTCACAAATTTCAAGGCTTGCATCATGTACTATAAACAAGCTATTAGCGTTCTCATGACGACTACAATTTCTTGGGAGCAACTTGCTTCCTTAGTCAATTGATTTGTTATTATAAATTAGAAGATATGGCTTTAATTCTATAAAGTAGGTCTGGTTCAATCACAAAACATTAGGTGGGCGGTTGATGTAACGATCATTAGCTCTAAAGTTACAAAGTGTTGTTCATGCATCTAAAAGTTACATCAATTAATTCTGAATAAGTTTTTATACGTGTTTTATTTGTAATACATAAAACCACATCAACAAAGTGTTATCTCTGTAGCCATTAACTTAAAACCTAATCAAGACTTAAAACCTAAAATACACATGATGTGGTAATATGAACTCGTTTAAAAGAGAAAACTTACAAATTTCCTTGTAGTGTCATCATATGTATTAAGGAATGAACATCCTTCGTTTCTATTACGTACATACAGATAATTCCTTGTTTGGGGCATCATTTTTCTTTATTAATTTAACATACATCAATTAAAGCATATAAGCCTCGTGAACAGTAAAAGAAGTGGCTTAAACTTTTACGACCACTTGTGACCACCAGTTAATTTACGACAGAATTCAAGCGATTTAGTTTTGGTAGCTTATTTTGCACCCGTTTAAGTTTGAGACAATATTTTATATATTGGCATAGTGAATAACCTTGAAGCACATCAATATTATTAAAAATCATTTAATACAGTAATCTAGAATAATCGTTTTGATTTTTAACATATCAAAATACAATGATTTTTATTTATACAAACAATGATATTGAATCATATTGACATTTGATAGAATATTATATTCGTTTAATACAAGCAGATGATTAAAACATATTGACGGAAACATGTTAATTAATGATTTAATACATTTTGAAGCATAATAATTGACCATCGATTTAAAAACACCAAAAACTTAATTTATAATCAACATTAATTGAATTTTGAAGTTGACATAAACATATTGATGCTAAGCAAACCATTATCAAGATGACAGAAACATATCAATCATCATTTTAAGAACACAAAAAACCATCAATTATAATTAATCAACACACTTTAAATTTTAGAGATGATGTAAACATGTTAAAACTAAGCAAACTATTAGCAAGATGATAGATACATATTGACCTAAACATCTAGTTCATCTCAGTAAATTAATAGATTTGTTAGCAAATCACCAATTAAAACCATAGTAAAACATTAAATTAAAAAGGCAAATGGTGATAGTATTCTATCCTCCTAAATTTAGTTATCGTATTTGTAAAATTCATCAACTATTATAAGGTTAAAAAGGACAACAAGCTTTTGGCAACAGATACGTAAAATGGTCCTGAAATACACTAATGTCTATACTGAACCTCATAAATATATCATTTCAGTCCCATGTTTTCTCTTGTCTTTTATGAAATTTCTGTTAATGACCAAAATATAATATAATGTTCACATACCTGCTAACGGGATCTATTGTGCTATCATAATCCACCACAAAGGCTCTTGAAAACTCAAAAATATAATAACTAACTATCTTCAAATGGCAATTTAGTAAAGCCTCTAGAAGAAGATTTTTGTGGGGAGCTGTTGGAAGAAATCTTCATACCAAACGGACTTGCGATCTCTTCCTTCCTTAAAGATAACAGCTATAACAAACAAATAGCTTAATAAGCTCATTTGATACATAATCCTAAATAATTTCAGCATATTAAAAACATAAGGAACAAAATGTAGCTTAAGCAACTAAGCTCCTGTATATATGGTCTGCACAAGTCACTTTATGTTACCTTTGTGAAACTTTTCTTCTCAACTTTGTTTATAGAACTTTTAGGTAAAATCTTACCTTTCAGGAACTTTTCTTTTCAACTTTGTTTATAGAACTTCCAAGTGCAATAAAAAATTCCTAAATACAAAATTTAAATCAGGCAAAAATATTATCTCAATTTTACATTGACCTTATTGATCAGTATATAAGGATCACCATTTTTTTGGCCCTAAAGATATTAGATCAACATGTATATACAAAGATTTAATGTTTTTATGAATTAAAGTATCCCCTAATGTATGGCATTTTACAAAGTCAGTAAATTTATAATTTTGCCCATAGTTTTTGTATTATAAAGTAGTAGAGATTAGAATCAATATCATACTCTTTAAATTTTGTTTTGAAAAAAATTCTCAATAAGAATTTGTTTTTTCATCTTTCAGATCCCTGATTTTATAACAAATATCATAATAAGATTATAAATTACACTTAGAAATAACACAATTCAAATACCTAATTGCAATATCAAACCTATAATTCATCTTTCAAATCCCTACTGCAAATACCTAATGCATAAACCCAAAATATTAGAAATTGAACCAAATAACCATTAATTTTTATAATAAATAAAACTTAAATATTAGAAATTGAATAACAATCCTAAAATTCCTAATTTCATAGGGTAGTAGAAAAAAAAGACTAGAAATGTTACCTTGAAGTGGGGATGAATTGGTGAAAGATCACATGTGGGCGGTGGCAAGGGTCGACACAGCAGGCAGTAGTTCGGTGGTGGTTGGCCGGACGGCCGACGGTGGGGACGTGGGGTGCTCGGCTCTTTATTTCGCAGCGAAGATGGCGGCTGACTGACTGTGGCCTGTGGGAAGGGGCGAAAGGTCGATCGGGGCGTAGGGCGATGGATTTTTTTTGTCTTTATTTTAAGTTTTATGTTTTATTGGATTATGGGTATTTAGACTAATTAGTTAGGCTTTTTAAGTTGTTTAATACATTTTGGGCTTATATTTATTTTGGACTTATTAGTTATTATTGTATTGTACTATTGGGTATTTTGGGCTTATTAGTTTGTTTTTATAAAATATAATTTTTTTTATAAAATATAAAATTATTCTTTATAAATTTTAAAACTTTCTATGAAGTGTTGAGTTTAAAAAAATTTAAAGGTAACGTAATATTTTCTCGGGGGTTACGTAAAAACATAATTTTTATTTTTTTTATTTTACATAAAACCGTAAATTTTTTACACTACTACCAAAAAGTGGAGGGTGGCAGAGGCTACCAATCGGCTAATTAATTATGCTGTTCAACTTGTAATGGTTTTTGGGTTTTTTCTATTTTACATAAATCGTAATTTTTTTCTTTAATAAAACAATTATACATTCCTTATTTACCTTAAAGTTTATTTAGTAAAAGATGTTTATACATATTTATTCTAAATTAATTGACTGATCACCTATTTTTAGCAACTCATTTATTCTCTTATCATATTTTCTTTGCTTATGGTTCCCAATGAAAAAAGTTCAAATACAAAATGTATTTTTACTACAAAGTGTGAGAAGACACAATAAGTCAAAAAAAGACACAAAAAATTATATCTCACAATATAAATCGAATTTCAAAAAAGTAATTCGGAGCTTTTGTTCCCCTAGTCGTCCTTACTAAGAAAAAAATAAACGAAAAATTAAAAAAAATAAAAAAATTAACGGTTTTTTATTGTGTCATTTATAAAAGACACAATGACTTCATTGTGTCATTATGAAAGACACAATGACGTCATTGTGTCAATATAAAAGAATGACGTCATTGTGTCATATAAAGACACAATGAAAATAAATTTTATTTTTTTTTTATTTTTTCTGAACGAGGACATCGAGAGGAACAGAGGCTCCGAATTACTTTTTAAAATTCGATTTTGATTGTGAGATATTAATTTTTTTATATCTTTCTAGCCTCATTATGTCTTCTCACACTTTGTAGCAAAAATAAACTTTGTAGAATAACCTCACCCTTATTAAAAAACCATTAAATAAAAATGGTATATTAATGATATCAATACAATTAAATGCATTATAGGTCTAAATTGAGTATATGCTCTTAATTAAATAAGCAAAAGAAATTCTTGTATTTATCTTTTTCCTTAGTTTTAAAGGAAATAGATTTCAAATTATATTTTAAATTTATATTTAACTATTATATTAATTGCTCAATTATTGTTGGATATTATTTTTATATTAGTTATTTTCTTAAATCCTTTTTATTTGTTTAACTAACTAATAATACACGGTAAAAGTTATAATTGTCAACCTTCCAATAACAATTTCTAACACACATCGTAAATAATCTGTTCATCTATTGATTCTATTACTAGTAGCGTGCCCGCGCGATGCGGCGGGTGCGACGCTTTTAAATACGATATTCGTGACGCGTAAGAACCGTATGCGAATAATATTTTTTAAGAACAAAATTTAAACTTTTACTCCGAAATCATTGAGATAAATCTACTCATAATATTAGAGAACAAAGTTAATATAAGTTATGAAATCGGTAAATAAAACGATAATGAAATAAGGTAACACTCGGATCCGAGAATTCAAATCTTGAATAACCAAAGCAGAATAAGTAAAATCATGAACGTGGAGATAGTTGCATGATTAGAACAATCAATCGTACGCCTCACAGAGCTTGATGATCTCATCGATATTGTTCGACCACCATTCTTCATCCATAGGGGACCCAGGAATATACTGTGCTTCATCGTCTTTATCTGCCACAGATTTATTCGTACAAATATCCTCATTCTTTTCAACTTTGACTGGCACCTCAGTAGTTGGAGCAGGGTTTGTCACTGAGAAAACAATTTTGTTTAGATTGTTTATTGCAATTTTACAATTAGATTTATTGTATTATAATTATGTGTAGATACTTTGAACCGAACAAAATTCTAAAGATAAAGTCATACCTGGCACATCTTCCGGGTTAATCTTTGACTCTTCCATAATAGACTTATGTGTTATCTAAAACGAATATAAATTAATTTAGTGTTAACAAATATATCATATTTAAACAGTAAAGGAAAACATTGATCGTCATAATAATTATAAAAACAATCATGTAATCGTGTTAACAGGTCATTATATGTATAACAACTTAATGAAAAACATTTAACAAATACATATTCTTACATTATTGTAAACACACATTTCATAAATCGTGAAACACTTCCCGATATACAACATTCGAAGTGTATACCCCTAGTTGCTTGAAATTTTTTTCAGGATGTACTAAAACCTTGGTATTATCCCGTGATATACCCCTTGATAACGCCACGTAAAGTTGACCATGGGAAAATACAGAATCAGGAAGATAAACGCTAGCATTTGGAATCGTTTGACCTTGAGCTTTGTTGATTGTCATGGAAAAGCTAAGTCGAATGGGAAACTGTTTTCTTTTCAACTTGAACGGGAACATGTCATCTTCAGAAAGAGTTAGTGGGATTCTTGGCAGAAAAACTCTTTTCCCGGTATGTTGACCAACAGCTATTTCAGCATCAATAACATTGCGCTAGAAACCTTTACATATCAACCTTGTGCCATTGCATAAACCATGCGATGGATCGATATTCCGTAACAATATGATGGGGCATCCAATTTTCAATCGTAGTTTATGAGGCGGTAGACCACTAATAGTTAGTGAGTTTAAGAACTCTACCGGGTAAAAGTTATGGCGGTCATCCTCAACTTCATCGAAACTGTAGTACGTCTTTTCCTCTCCTTGAAATATTTCAATCATCTGATCGTTAATCTCGTCTACACTCTCGTTTTTCGTGGATAATATTGCTCTTGATATTATATATTCCGAGGAATGTACATTGTTCTGAACAGACGGAAACACAGCATTTATCAATTCTTTTATTGCGTTTTCTTTATCCGTGAATCGGATAGACATGTCTTCGGGTATGCGTATATAGTTTCCTTCGATAGTCTCTTCGGTTCCATCACCGACTCTTAAAAGAAACTCGGAAAACCACGGATCGTTCAACGCTCTCATGTTTAAGGTCAATCTCAGTTTTTTGGTAACAGACCACAGAGGTGACATTCGTAGGCTGGAGTCTACGATTTGCGCACGCGTTCCTCGTTTAATGACCGGCAATACCTGTCTAAAATCACCACCCATTACCATTATTTTTCCACCAAATGGGAGACTGACGCCTATAATATCCTGTAGTGTTCGGTCAACCGCCTCTATTGCCTGACGTTTTGCCATCGAGGCCTCATCCCATATGATTAGTTTGGATAACCTAATAATTTCCGCTGCCCCGCTTTGTTTTTTAATATTGCACATCGAATTATTATTAAGAGAAATTGGAATCTTGAACCTCGAGTGAGCCGTTCTGCCACCTGGCATATTATTAGCCGCCGCACCCGATGAAGCGGTGGCTAGAGCGATACAACCACGTGAACGAACTTGAGCCAACAATGCTTTGTACAAAAATGTTTTTCCAGTACCACCTGGTCCATCTATAAAAAACACGCCTGGACGATCGTTATCCACATGTGTCATTATTTCATCAAACACCTTTTTTTGGTCTAAATTAAGGTTATCCTTTGCACCTAAGTGTTCAGGCTCAACAACTATCGCGTACTCCTCAACTACCTCACGAGAACATGAGTACTCGGTGCCTTCATCTGTTATGTCCGGAAGATCAAAATCTTTTATATTCCTACCCATGGATTGTAAGAACACCCTGATTTCTGAAAGAACCATATTCTGAACTCGTTGAACACTTTGATATTGTAACTGATAATCTTCAGAAAGTGAATCGAAGTGTTCATTCCAAAGCCTACGAATGTCACCGGGTTCGCAAAATATCATTATTGTTGCGAACAACCTTCTGAGAGAGTTGGGAAACTGAAATAATGACGCCTCTTCGAGACATTGTGATAAACTGTCATCATTTTCTATTAACCCAAACTCAAGTGCTGCTTTCCTAAATGTGGCGTGTTTTACACCATTAATCGTGCAAAGATCATCAAAAGAAGTAGGTCCCTTGATATTTGATAACAGTAGTCGTAAGTAGTACCTCTCTCCTTCGGCTGGATTAGCAGAAACAATACGACCTCTTTGCGGCCTAGCTGAACGATGATTCCAACGTCGATTGGTAGAATTCCATGTAAAGTGTTTTGGGAAATCTTTATATAAATATCTTCTTGCCGTTACATCCATTCTATTTGTATCAAAAAACGCAGTAAGCATGGTTCTCTTATCTCTTTCCCTATCAACAATTTCAGACATGATATCATCCTCTCTAAATCTAACCATCTGCTTATTAGGGAGATGAAGCTGTAAGGCCAAGACTGCGGGATGTATGTGAGAAAGTGGAAATGAGAAGATACGCCACATCGCCTCTGGTGGTGATACATAACGTGCGTCCTGATATCTTTTTATCTCATTAATAGCAACACCTGGTTCGGCTTCAGCGATTTGAATAACCTGTTTGTCATGTCCCTTGTAAACATATTTGAAAAGATATTTCACCGACTTTATACTTGAGCAGACCTCGACATTCATATGGCAGTTGAACATCATCAAAAGTCTTGGGTTATATGGGACAACCCATCTATTGTCAAGAATTGTTCCTCGTACGTCAACATTTTTTCCGTTGTTTCTTCTTCTGTATATAGGATATGAATCTTCTCCTTGTGTTGTTTGGTCATTAAATTGTCTAGGATAACGAAATCGACAGACCGGTGGATCACCCTGCATACATGGACTATTTTTTCGTAAAACCCCGCAAGGACCATGAATCATGTGCTTCACAACTATCTCATGTAATCTTGGGTATCTGAGTCTGTCTGGAATCTCCGCACAAATAACTTTATCGTAATGGTCTGGATTACTGATTTTATGCTGCCCGTGCATGATAAGGAGGAAATGTGCATGTGGCAATCCACGCTTTTGAAACTCGATGACGTAAACGTAAGCCTTAACCTCACCAAGTATATGTTTTTTGAAAAGAACTTCCTTCAGATGCTCGAGTCTAGCACGAAACACCCTAGCCACAAGATCCGGACGATCTTGTGCGGTTTGACCAGGCATTAAATTGTCACATATCTCAGGCCATTGAGGATTACACGTCATTGTAAGGAATAGATCTGGTTTTCCGTCATCCTGAACTAAAGTCATGGCGTCCAGAAAACGACGGCGCATATCACGAGGTCCTCCAATGAAAGATGCAGGCAATACAATTCGTTGTCCAACTCTATTTGGATTAACTTCTCCAGCATGGACACAATCCACAATACCTTGGTACAAATCAGCTCTTATCCTAGCTTGGTTGTGTTCACAATACTGTAATCTTGACGTTTCAAGCTTTATGTACACATCCACCACAAATTGTTGTAACAATCGCCCTCCAAAGAGAAGTAGGTTGTCATAAGACCGAATTTGGAACCTGTAGCAGTAGTACTCACGCATCGCCACAGTACTTCTATTACTCCGTGGGTTAGCCTCTGTATGAAAATGCATTTTGTACATTACGTTATAAGGCTAGAAACCGTGCATGACCGTAAGGTAAAACGTGTTGTGACTTAAAACACATTAAAGAAAATGATACCTCCAACTTCGTCATTCACTGGCTGGTTATCATTACGAACTTCGTTGATTGATTCCCCTACTCGTGGTATGTTAGGATGCCACCCCGGCTCACCATTTGGGAAAAACAGAGGATAACATAGCGGATCATAACATCCATAGTACGGCTGAATAGTTTGACTGTATTCAGACCTACCATAGACTACAATACTTCTTTTATAAGCTGTGATATTATCATTTCCTTCAACCCAAATACCAGCAACCTACGTAAACACGAATATAATTAAGTGATATTAATAAGAATTATTATTTATATTTAAACTTTAAATGAAGTAATAATTTTCTTATAACCTCAGACGTGGTTGGACGGTTGTATACCCTCTGGTCAAGTTCAACTGAAGCGTTAAGAGTGACTTTATAGTTGTCTAGTGGTCCCAGCTCTGCAAGACTTCTAAACGTCGTGACATAAGGGTTTGTCGACAGAACTCTGGTTAACGTCTCAGTTATATTCTTATCAAGGTTAGGCCATTGCAGTCTATGTTGTAACTCGGTATCAGGATCATAAAAATACAATTGTAAGTACCTTGGTGTTCCATCTCTTGAAACCAATTGGTCGATCTTATGATAGATACCCTTATGTGCACGAAACGTATATACACCATCTCTCATGTTGGTCAGTGTATCATCCAAAGAAACACCCATTGACGCGAAAGAAAAATTTGTGTTATACGCTCGTATGTTAGTCCTAAACATGTTTCCAATATCATCTTGCGACGTGAATAATAGGAACAACGCAGCCGGTATTTCACAAGGTGCTAATTTTGTTTTCCCAGACATGCAACAAAATGTCAGAAATTCGGATTGAAATCTTTTCGCTCCGCAAAACATACAAGGACTCTGTCCTTTTAAGCTAAGAGAATCCCTAGGTATACCAGAAAAAACATAATCATATGGATCCTCTTGTGTGTTATGATGTTGCAGGGGCGGTTGAGACTGGACTGTGCTCAGTGGAATTTGCCTCACAATTGGATTACGACATCTACTATCATTCCTCGATCGTGCTACGTGATTGCTATTATCTTGTAAAGCAGTTAAAGGCATCCTTTGTCGTGAGTGATTAGTACCAATTGATCCCGATGAAATGACATGAGGCGTACTTCCATTCATTACCTTTGTTGTTTTCCCATTCTCCTTTTGCAAATAGTATCGTCTATTATAATTTTTTCGCTTCAAAGCTAAATTAGATGCGCTTGTGGACATAAAATCGTTAGGATCCTTTTCTTGACCGTTGCTCATCGGAAAGTTAATAAAAACCTTGTTTATAACATAATAACATTATGATTAATATTGGGTATTAGAGTAACCACTACAGATACTATAACATAACAATTAAATTACATGTTAAGAAATAAAATAATATAACTTAGATAACCTATTTGTATGAAATTTGTTTAATTTAGTATTGCAGTTCTTAGTTGTTAATTCACATGCAGCATGTTCTATTATATAGTATAGATATACAATAGGGTTGAATTATGTATAGGGTTGCAAGGTATTGGATAAGTTATACGTACCTGTAATTATTTTTCATAATTGTTGTCGTCTAAAAGCATTTTAATAGAAGGCACAAACGGATAAACACGAAACCCTCTTGGTATGTGTATTGATATTTTTATAATTTTAGTGAACTCGTTAAATACAATTTTGAAATCACTCCATACTTAGATAACCTATTTGTATGAAATTTGTTTAATTTAGTAATGCAGTTCTTAGTTGTTAATTCACATGCAGCATGTTCTATTATATAGTATAGATATACAATAGGGTTAAATTATGTATAGGATTGCAAGGTATAAGAGCATAAGATTATCCACCCCATAATAAAGAAAACAATTGAAAATGATAAATTATCAAACCATCCAAAAACATTATAATTTAAAACACATCTAACATCTATAGTAAACAAAAATATAAAGGAAATTCAAACTTGAGTCTGAACGAACATAGAATATAATAGAGAAATAACATTTAAATATAACGGGCCTCTGGAATCTTGGGTTCAACAATAACTCGAGTGTAATTAGTTGATTGTAAAATATTTCCTATAAAAGAAACATAAAATTCGCATAAGTTATAAAATACAACAAAATTCATTTAATGTATTTTTAACGTTAAAATGTAGAGTAGCACATACTGTATGACAAACGAACCAACTTCACTCGTGATACATAGACAATAGATTTGTCTAAAATTGAACGGAAAGTTTGAAGCGTGTGAATCTCCCGTGAGTCATATAACGTTAATTGTATTATGTGACCACTACCACATATAATATATATCATTAGAAAAACAATAGTAAATTTACCTATATCTAAAAAAATATATAAATTCAAATTGAAAGAATGCCTTACGTAAAATCTCGAAGAAACATCAAAAAATGTCCAAATCGCCGCTCACCATTGACAATTCTACCGACGACATCTACAACCAAATAATTTGATCTTCATTTTATTTACTAAAAATGTTGAATACTATATAAAGATAAGTGGGTATTGGATAAGTTATACGTACCCGTAATTATTTTTTCATAATTGTTGTCGTCTAAAAGCATTTTAATAGAAGGCACAAATGGATAAACACGAAACCCTCTTGGTATGTGTATTGATATTTTTATAATTTTAGTGAAATCGTTAAATGCAATCTTGAAATCACTCCATACTAAAAGGTAGTTATCATGTTTTGGCCACTCTTTGTATTCAAATTTCTCTATCCTGAAACGGCTTAGAATAATCATGCTGCCCATCAGATCAACCTCTTTGTAACCTTCCATGAAATGTGCTGGTATAAATCCAACTAATTTTTTTCTCTACAAAGGAATTAAGATAGTGCTTTAGATATAAAATATTTTTTTATATTTTATAAAATTATAAAATATTAAATTTAGATCTTACGTATTGGTCGAGAAAAACCACCAACAGTTTCTTTTCAGACTCGAATTTCAAAACGAAGTCAACCCATACAAAACTCACTGTATAGCAAATACAGTTTTGTGTGACTGATGAAAAATCATCAACAATGGCATGCACTTCCATAATGAAGTTGTCCTTCATTTAAAAATAAAACATATTACTATATAATCTTTAAAATAAAGCATAACACTTTATTGTAATAACAATTGTTTCATTATTGCCAAAGTAGATCATGTACTTGAAAAATCATCTAATAGAGAAACAAACCAAGTGTCTAACAAAAAGAAAATAAACGATAGAATGATGTAGAATCTAAAATCCAGGTGACAATATTGTTTCCGTGTAGATTGCACCGTGAATAATACCACCAAAAAGGGTAGGGTTTATAAATCCTTCCACATTGAACCTGAGATCGATTTCAAAAACATGCCCCCACTCCGTGATCACAAGAGTTGACCCACTTAGGTTGTAATGTGTCAAAGATGTAATTGTTGGTAATGGAAGACACACCCTGTAAGGATATGTAAATATCTTTATCCACGCACCATTATATAGCTTCCATAACTCCAACGGCCTTTCGTAGTAACCGCTGGAACAATACATATGAAGTTCTGATCGTATACTGACAAATGAACCATTAGGACCAAGACCTCCGACATTCGGATACGGTAATTCTGAAAATTGATGTGTGTTAACGTCAAAGCGAATAACTCGCCTGTTACTTGCAAGCCAATATTCCTTGACTGGGAAGTACACAGCATCTCCACAGAATGTTCCTGAACACCACCAGTAGGTATCGCCATGGTACGGTCTTTTTTTTAGAAAGGGTGTAGATTTCCACGAGCCCCTACGCAAAGAATACACGAAAACTGCAAGAGTACCTCGCCGACGTTTTATGTGGATAATGTTGTAATCAAAAGTGGCGTCAACATAGAAACCAACTGCATCTTTTCTTGCGTTAAAGAATCCCTGTTTAGTAGAGTTGGACAACATTTTGGCGGCGCCAGTTACTGGATTCCACACAAGCAAATCCCACGTGTTTCGAAGGCTAACACAAAGCATCCCATCCAGGCTTGATAAGAACATTAGGTTTTTTGGTTGAAATCCAAGCGGGGGAGTAACGTTCTTACTGACTAAGTAATCACTGTCATGATAATTTAACGATCTAGAAATGCATGTTGGCATACGACTTGTGGTTAGGATTTTCTGATCCAGAGATTCTCGCATGTGTTGGGAGTATGTTTTTAAAAAATCAGAGGTCGACATGTACGTTAACCATTCTTTGCAAACACACTTGCATTTAACCAGAGCTTTTGGAGGAAGTCGTGCAATTATCTCCAGCATAAGAATAATAAACAACTGAGGAGGCATAGTCGCTTTTTTTCTAAAATGAAAAGTAGAAGAAAAATATTTAAAATATCAAAAAATATGAAAGTAATTTAGTAAAAGTAAATATGTTAATAATTTAACCTAATTTATATGTGAATGTTTTCATAGATAAAATTTTAGTATTATATTAAAAACTAAAATCTTTAATATACACCCATTTATTATTTTTTATAAAAAAGATTTTTTATTTTATTAATGTTTAAATTGTTGGGTTAAAGAGAGTTTAATATAATTATAAATGGGCTTTTAAATTTGTTGTATTATTTGGGTTGTAAGGTTGAGTTGGGCTGGTGGGTAATTGGGCTTGGGCTTCTAAATAAGGGTCTGTTAATTAGTATATTAGTATAGATATCGATTCAGACATTCTTAAAATCTGTCTTAGGGTTTCTTTCAGATCAAAATCATTTTCGCCACCCACCAACGATATACATAACCGATCGATTTGGTGATCCATCCCTTTCCACCTAATTCATTTCTCCACGCATTCAATGAAATCAAGAACCCGTATCATCAAGAATCGACACTGTTTAACCCGTTTTGTGTCGAATCGTCAAATGAAGTGGTCATTCGGATGTCAAGATTTAGGGCTTTCGACTATCGTCGTTTCTCGCATCAAAGGGAACACCAGATCGTTTCAGGTTAGAGATACAGTGTACGATCTATAAGATGTATAAGAAGCTTTTTTCGATCTTCACTTCCTAATTTTAGGGTTTATCTGTTTTGGGTTTATGTATAAAATCAGTACGAATCTTGTGTCATGATGTTCATCGTTAGATAGGGTTACTGATTGATTTGTTCATATGTTTAGGGTTTTCATTGTTGGGGGTTCGGATATCGCCGTCTCACGCATCAAAGGGAACACCAAAACGTTTCAGGTTAGTATACGATCTATTCGATGTTTAAGAAGTTTTCTTCGATACCGACTTCATATTTTTAAGGATTGTATGTTTTGGTTCTTTGGATAAATTCAGAACGATTTATGTGTCATAATGTTCATCGTTAAAATAGGGGTTCTGATTGATTAGTTCTTATATTTAGGGTTTTCATTGTTGGGGGGTTCTGATTGATTAGTTCTTATGTTTAGGGTTATCAGTGTTGGTTTCTAGGATATGAAAAAATCATATATGATGTAAAATGGGTCAAATAAGCATACTCAATTCATCAATTCCTTAACATGGAAAACAAACAACTATATGTAATGCATTGATCAGTAGGATCTCATACATAAATGGAGATTCAAATTCCTAATAAAAAACACCTATAAACATTAAAAGCTTTAATATAGGTAATTTGGGGACATGGGGTTTATTTTGATATATAGAGGCTGTAACTATTGTACAATAGGATCTACGATTTTGATATCCAACATCAGTTGCATCTAAAAACTTAATATATCGACTGCTAATCACCCTACAGATGTAATCATGTTCTTGTTATTTACATGCTCTTTACTTAGTGAGAAATTGATATAATTCCTTATCTTATCACTCAAAGTCAAAGGACATGTGCCCTCATAGTTATATATAGTTTTTTTTCCAATAAATTTTGCTAGATTGTTATATATAGTTATTGACCATTACTTTGTACATTCTCCAAATCTGAGTGCTTTCGGTTTTTTTATTTTATATTTAGTTAGTACATAGTAATAGGTAGTTAGTTGTGCCTAATGTATATGGTTACTATACTAATCAATCATACTGATTTCTTAACTCCCTAGATATGGTTGGTTAAATGTTAGTATGATTGGTTTGTAAGCATGTGCATGAGTTATTTTTTAGTGCTAATTTATATGTTTAATCAACTGGTTTTTGGGCTTAAATTTTGTAATAACTTGTATGAATTTTGTTACATGTTTTTAGTGCTACTTAATATGTTTAATCACCTGGTTTTTGGGTGTTATTTGTTTAAAATTATCATGTTAATCATTACATAAGTATATTACAACAAATACTATAAATATACTTCATGTGAACACAGAACAAAAAAATAAATATAACAAACTAATTTTGTAATCAGGTTTTCGAAAATCCACATACCTTTATATATAAAAGTCGATGATAAAGACTTGATCAACCAATCCAACTGAAGATGTAAAAGTAAACTTATATTATATTAGTATTAACTAATCACATTACAACAATCAATATAAACCTTATTCATAAAAACACATAACATAACAACAAATATTTATACATACCTGTGTATATAAAGTCGAAGCAAAAACACTTGTTCAACCAACCCAACTGAAAGAAGTAGAAATCAGCTTATATTATAATCTCATAAACGAATGAAAATGCCAAAATGCTTTTAAACAAATTCTGAATATGATTTCCAAATTCTAATACAACAGTATAAAAACATATTGAAGTAAATTACCTTTCAGCAGTTAGAATTGATTTGTTTGCCAGGGATGCGCGATGGCAATTGCTGTTCTGTTTATATAGCTGTGAAAAAATATAGAGGTTCCTCGTTTTATGCAACAATATAAACCTCGTTTTATGCAACAATACTTCGTTTTATGCAGAAAATTTAGGGAATTTGAAGTTCGATTTAATAAAAGTTTTATCTAAAAATTTCGAACTAATTTAAGCTTTTTATTTTACAAATAACTCCTAGAATAACAAATTTATTACTGACAATATAAATATTTTTATCATGTTTGTTACAAATAGCTTATAACAACTATTTGCTTCATGTTTTTAATTGCTTATTATAATAAACCAATTTGTTAAAAACTAATATATGTTTCTTTTAATGATAAAGTATCTTTTAAAATATCTAGAATGTCTCGATTTTTTATATATGAGACTTTAAATTTCAAGATTCAATGAATAAGTAAGATTTATTACTTTTGGTGTTTTCAAAACACTCACGTTTAAAATTTTAAGGTTTTATTCCGGATAAATCTTAAAATTCTAAATGTGAGTGTTTTGATAACACCAAAAGTAATAAATTTGACTTATTCATTGATTCTTGACATTTAAAATGTCATAAAAATTAAATTGAGACATTGTAGATATTTTTAAAGTTTAAGTATCAATAAAAGTAACACGTATTAGTTTTTAACTAATTGACACCTTAAAAATTACATATTTTTAAATATATAGAACTGCCTATAATATAAACTCCTTTCATAAAATGCAACCTATGTAGCTTGAAAATTGATGATCAAAAATTGAGTTATTAAATTTAATATTTCAATAAAATCAATATATATATATATAGATGTTTATATATTGAGTGTGTACATAGTTTTATAATTTCCCTTTAAAAAAAATTTAATTATGTAAGTGATTTTGTTTTCTATTTTCATTGTAAATATCCATGTAATATCTCGGTATTGTAATTTTTATTTTTAACTTATATATTGTAACACCCGCAATTTTGATTAGACAAAGGGAAATAATAAGAAGAAAAGAAAAGAAAGAATTTTGGAGGAAAAGGAAAAGAAAGAGAAAGTAGAAGGGGGTTTTGTGTAAAATTACAAAGAAAAGAGAAATATCTGATATACATAGGGATGGCTGCCCACTTTTCTTTTCTTTACTCACAACCCCAAATCTTCGAGTATTTTAGAGAGAGAGAGCAGACTACAGGAATTTGAAGGAAGAACAAGAAGAAGAAGAAGACTGATTCGAGGTACGAGGTCGCACGACGACGGGTTTTGAAGAAGCCTTACTCAGCAACACAAGGTGAGTTCTAAGACCCCTGTTTTACACGTTTTTGAATGATTTTGGGGCTGGAACACATAGTGAAATTGTTTTCGAGCCATGAGCTCTCAATGTGTGTATATACGTATGAGTATGAGTGTGTATACGGTCCGATTGGGCTGCTATGCTCACTGCAGGTAAGATTTCTAAGATAAGTAGACAAATCTCAGCAGGTAGACCGAATGTGTACTGCTGATGCATGTTTTAGAAGTTATTTTTATGACGTGCATGATGTTTAGTTGATTCTAAGTAACTGATGTGGTAAAACTGTGCTAATGTATGTTGAGATGATGTATGGATTGTAGAAACGGCGCAGGGTAAGTTGCAGGTGCCTTTACTCAACCGCATTAACTAATGCGGAAGGCTAAGAAAAATGCGGCCAAGGCATTACTCAACCGCATTAACTAATGCGGAAGGCTAAGAAAAATGCGGCCAAGGCATTACTCAACCGCATTAACCAATGCGGGAGACTAACTCAGGAAATGCGGTCATTCCTCATCCGCATTGACTAATGCGGATGAGGTAAATTAATGCGGATAAGGTATTACTCATCCGCATTGACTAATGCGGATGATCAGACTAATGCGGATGAACCAGAATGTGAAATGCGGATCAGGTTTAGTAAGATCTGATTAATTTGAGGAAAATGAGTAACATAGGCATGATAGTGATGATGATGTTGCATGGGTGTACCTGTGGTATGCCATATATGAATGATGCCTTGTAGGATGATGAATGAATGTTATGTGAAGGTTAGTATGATGTATGTATGTTAGTATGATGTTGCCATGATAAATGGTGAATACTGATGATATGTAAGTATGTATGTTCCTTATGTATATGCGTTTTATCTTTAATAACTTTACGTGAATGAATGAACGAAAGAAACGAATGTATTAAGAACGTAAAGTAAAAGATAATGAAAGAAGGAATATGATGAATGAATGCATGCATTAATGAAAGAGAGTAAGAAAGGCTTGCAAGCAAAAAAATGAAGGAGGTGCACACCCCTGGCAGGTGTTAGCTCAACGGTGTACGGGTTAGCTACCCCGAAGGATGTACATCGGGTCAATCATTGAGATTGATAATGAGGTGAGCAACTTCGTGTTGCAAGAGACTCGGTTAGCAGGCAATCATAAGATTGTCACTGAGGTGAGCAGTCGCGCACTGCAACAGACTCGGCTAACGTATGTCAGAATGATAATGAGGTGAGCAACTTCGTGTTGCAAGAGACTCGGTTAGCAGGCAATCATAAGATTGTCACTGAGGTGAGCAGTCGCGCACTGCAAGAGACTCGGCTAACGTATGTTAGAAGTAAAGTGAAAAGATGAGTGGTGCATGTACCTATCCCAGGTGACTGGATCAGCTTTGTGCACAACGTTCGTGGCTAACCACCACAGGTCCAGCACCAGTAGTATGTATGATGAACGGGGGTATGGTACATGTCACCGAATGTAATGAACGTTCGAACGAAAGTAATGAAAGTATGAATAAATGTAATGAATGTTCGAACGTAAGTAATGAATGTAAGAATGAAAGTAAAGTACGTATGAATGTACATGAAGTATGTATGTATGAAAGTGAATGAGAATGATGAAGTGTACACGAATGAAAGTAAGTAATGAACGATGAGATAATAATAATATTATCTACGTGTACGTATGATGTGTGAACACATGTATGAAAGAGCAGTTAATAAGAATGAAAGTATGTTTTATTATAAAACTAGAACTCACTCAGCAACGCTGACTTTTATGTGTTTTCCAGTTCGCAGGTAGTGTTGCTGAGGATGGCACGAGGCGGCTACTCAGCTCTTTTGGGATGGCATTCACTTTTTGATTATGCAGCCACATCATGTGTTGTGGGCCCGTAATACGCGCAACACATTATGTTGCATGCAAGTGCAAGATTTCTTGATAATCCTGATAAACATGATTATTTAAGAAATCTTGTTATGAAAGAAAATATATTTTTGGACTTAATATCTCCTCTAGAGGTCACTGTATGATCCTATGAGGAGAGACAGAGTAGAGAAAGTTGTATTTTGTAATCGAGTCAATGATGTAATGACTTTTATGAATGAATGAGAATGTATATATTTTATTAATTCCGCTGCGTGTTTCATGATCATGTATTAAATGTATGTTTTATGTGATGAAGAACCAACAGTAAGGTGCCCGGTGAGCGGGGCCTTACATATATTATTTCTTACAAAATACTCACCAAAGTCCATTAGCTAATTATGTTATGTAATTGTTTCTGTTGTGTTGAAGTTTTATGATTTTAATCGCTCATATAGCATGAAACACAAAAGATCCATTTACAAAAAGCAAACGCAATTTTCATAAGATTTGCATATCAAACAATAAACTTGTCTTATTATAACCCAAACAAAGATCCGAAGCAAATCTACATTACATATTCAAAAAAACAAAACCACATGTTTTATTATACTAAAAATAGAAAATTGAAATAATTCATAAACTTAACAAAATGATTTGTTTTAATAAAATCAAACAAGATGAGGTCTAGTTCGCTTCTGCACCGTCACACGAGGAATATTAAAATTTTTTTCTGGCTTATTGATTGAACATGCAGTGTCTTGTAGTTCATCATCTTTGTCAATATCATCCGGCCCATCTAACTCAATTACATCACTCCATTTCCATTCATCTAGCCTCTTGATTCTTTTTTTTTTATTTTCCAATTTTCTAGCCTTGCCTTCAAACATGTGATCCTTAAATAAGAAAATAGTTAATATACAACTCATCCAAAAAATTAGAAATTTAAAAATATTACCTCCTGGCTAAATTCTCGTTGAAGGTCGGATTTGTAGGGACTAAACATTGTGCCACAACATATAATCTAATACTACTATCAAAATCATCCTGAAATCCACAGTTATGTTAAAGCCATATATCAAATTTTTAAACCTGAAAAACTTTGATTTTAATATAATAACAACATTTGGAACAATAAATAACAGTAAACTTAGTATATCGTTTTCAGCATACTGTGTTTGATTTTAATATAAACAAGTTATAATCATAGTTGTGACAGAAGAAAAACCAATTGTATATTGAATCATTTAAATTATGTACCTTTTTTTCCTTCTGATCAGAATTAGTAACTATATCGTATTCAGCCTTCTGTGTTTGTTCTTCCAATATGATCCCATCTTTCGTATTCATCATTCTGTGTATGTACTTCCAAACCTAAAATCCAATTGTATGAGTTATTTTTTATTGCTACTTAATAAGTATATTAGAACATACCATGTAATTAGATATTGATAAAAAAACATACCTGTGGGTTATAATACTTGATTCGAGATCACCTGATCAAATAAACCTACCTGAATAAATAAAAAAACTCATAGATTTGCATCAAGTAATCAAATGCAAAATTGTATTAAAGATATTTAGAATTTGCTATGAAATAATGTACATGTAAAGTACCTTTCACGATGTAGATGCAATGAAAAAGAACTCAATTAAATCGGTTTATATACAGGCGAAACACCGTGCATATGCGTTTTTTTGGCAACAAATTACCTTTTTTTTTGCAGACAATAAAGCAGATTCTGTTGTGTTTAGTGACTTAAATCAGTAGAAATTAGTCAATTACGGGAACATAGGTAAAACTATAATGTTTGGATATATGTTGGTTATTCGATTTTTTATGCTTATGTTTTTCAGGTTTAATAAACTTGTTATTAATTTAACATTTTACAAATGTGAAACAATTCAATTTTTAGTATAAGGAAATTTATTGTTGCTTGACTTATGTTTGTTTCTATTTTTCAGGATACTATGAAGTTAGATGGGTCAATATTTATAATGGTATGTGCTTTTTTTTTCTGAGGAATATAGAGTTAATTTTTTAAATTATACAGCCATTATTTCTTTTTTTAATCAATTTGTAACAAACAGGAACAAATTCATTAGATTTATTGTAACTACTGCAAAATATTTTTAAAACATTTGTAAACGTCGACTGCTCCTTACTATTAGGCAAATACAGGTACATATTTAATGATGATTCAGTTTATTAAAAATGCTCCTGTTTTTTTAAAATAGTTCATCCATGATTCCTTTTTTTTTAGCAATTTGTAACAAACAGGATGAATATCAATATAGATTTTATAAACACAAGGGTGTATGTGTAAAAATCCTGGAATTTAGGAAGGTTAAAATGACATTAATACCCCGGAATTTATGCTTTGTTGAGTTGTACATTGTGCATTAAAATTTCAAAACTCTTAAACTTAAATCAGTAGAAATTAGTCAATTACGGGAAAATAGGTAAAACTATAATGTTTGGATATATGTTGGTTATTCGATTTTTTATGCTTATGTTTTTCAGGTTTAATAAAATTGTTATTAATTTTACATTTTACAAATGTGAAACAGTTTAATTTTTAGTATAAGGAAATTTATTGTTGCTTGACTTATGTTTGTTTCTATTTTTCAGGATACTATGAAGTTAGATGGGTCAATATTTATAATGGTATGTGCTTTTTTTTTCCTGAGGAATATAGAGTTAATTTTTTAAATTATACAGCCATTATTTCTTTTTTAATCAATTTGTAACAAACAGGAACAAATTCATTAGATTTATTGTAACTACTGCAAAATATTTTTAAACACATTTGTAAACGTCGACTGCTCCTTTTATGCTTATGTTTTTCAGGTTTAATAAACTTGTTATTAATTTAACATTTTACAAATGTGAAACAGTTCAATTTTTAGTATAAGGAAATTTATTGTTGCTTGACTTATGTTTGTTTCTATTTTTCAGGGTACTATGAAGTTAGATGGGTCAATATTTATAATGGTATGTGCTTTTTTTTTTCTGAGGAATATAGAGTTAATTTTTTAAATTATACAGCCATTATTTCTTTTTTTAATCAGTTTGTAACAAACAGGAACAAATTCATTAGATTTATTGTAAATACTGCAAAATATTTTTAAAACATTTGTAAACGTCGACTGCTCCTTACTATTAGGCAAATACAGGTACATATTTAATGATGATTCAGTTTATTAAAAATGCTCCTGTTTTTTTAAAATAATTCATCCATGATTCCTTTTTTATAGCAATTTGTAACAAAAAGGATGAAAATCAATAGATTTATAAACACAAGGGTGTAAGTGTAAAAATCCAGGAATGTAGGAAGGTTAAAATGACATTAATACCCCGGAAGTTATGAAATGTTGACTTGTACATTGTGCATTAAAATTTCAAAACTCTTAAATTATGGTGGAAACCTTCTTTCGTGTATTATAATATAGTATAGATATACAACTAAAAACTCTACTAGACTTACGTTTTGGTCTTTGAAAGTTCATAAGTTTCACCGTCTTTACCAGTTAGCTAGGTTGATTTTTGCTTTCTGTAATTACAAATAAAATTTTAAATTCATCAATTGCACTTTACCATTTTTAGATAAATTGTAAGGTCTCAAATAAATATCAAACAATATTCAAAGTAATATTTGAAGATTTATAAACAGTTTCTATATATTTTCATTTATCATTATACGTTCTGTAATTTCATTTATTTGAAATAATACATTAATGTAAAATCTGGTCTTTTTGATCATTCTTACTGATAATTGTTTATTTTTTGGTTGCACAACGATTTCATATATATATATTGGTCATTTTATTATTTGCTTTTGCGTACTAATAGTAAATATGGTTATATCATATTATGAATATATTTTTCACGTTGAGCATGTATCCTTTTTCCATCTTGTTAATTAGATCATATATCAACATTGTTTTAAAATTGTCATTTTATCAGTTATTCCAGTTCCATGTAATACGCGAGTAACTAACCTAGTTTTATAAATATAATAAATCTAGAGTAGAGAATTTATATACGTCAGTATAAAAACTAAATTATAGAAATTACTTATATTGTTGGGACCAGATGTCATTGTTAATTACTACTATTGCTTTAATAAAATTAAATATTGCAAAATATCATCAGTTAAATAACTTATAAGTAAAAGTGTATATATTTAAATAATATAAAAACTACTTAAAAGATTAAATTCACTGAAAAATTTATTATTTAACGGACAAAACATTATGATAAAAGGTTTTAAGTTAAGAAACCAATTCGTACACCAACCTATTAGCATATATCACATGGATACATTTATGTAACTTTTAAATCTCTTTATAACCAATATTGTAACTTGTTACAGAAATTTGTATCAATACTTCAATTATATTGTTTTTCTTTTTCAATACTTGTGACACTCCCCGAAAATGTTTGACTAGGCTGCCACAAAAGTAAATAAAACGTAAAAATAAGTATTAAAAAACTAACACAAACATTTCTTTACCGGTACGACATCATGTAACAACTTAAAACTCAGATGTTACATTCCGTTGAGTTTACATATTTCTTACACAACTGAAGACTTAAAACATTTCAATAATACTTCAACATTTTATAAAACCTTAGGTATAATCATACTATATAATAAAGAAGGACCAAACGTTATAATAACATTTGGTTTCATTATATATTGGCCGTAATGATTTCTTGGGTTTTTAACATTGGTCATGTAAGGCCCCGTTCCCGGACACCTCACAATTGGTCATTTATTGCACATAAAACATATTAATATACATTTCATAAAATAAACAGCGAAATTACGTTAGCCAAAAGTCATCCTCTATTATTAAAAGATACTGTTGTTAAGCAATACAATAATGTTCAAGTTACAAAATATTGTTTAATTGCATTACAAAACAACAATATCATAACATAAGATTGAATGCCAGTCTTTTTCCGCCGAGTCGCTACTCGTGCCATCCTCAGCAACTATTACCTACCAACTGAAAATGTATAAAAGTCAGCGTTACTGAGTGAGTTCTAGTTTTAAAAGTATTAAAATACCTTGTGTAATTTATATATATGAAAATACTCCTTTTGTAAAAATACATCTCTTACTTTTCTACGTGAGCACGCATTAACTATACAACAAGGTAATGCTTTCTTTCTTTACTGTATGCATTTGTTCATTTCGTACTCTTTTAACTTTATCTTTTACTGTCTATGTGGACCAATGAGCAATACCCTAAACTATATGCGCGGAGAAACTGGTGCTGCGCCTCTGGTCTCTCAATGGGCTATGATCTCTGTACACAAGGCTGACCCAGTCATCTAGTGTATGCTGCAAAGGTCCGTCAATCTCAATTGATTGGCCCTATGTGCATCCTTTGGATAGCTAACCAGCATCACAGTTAAGCTAACGACAACATGGTCGTGCACCTCCTATATGCTTGCAAGACTTTTTAAACATTTTAATTAATTTCCACTTCTCTTTATCATTACTCTTTCACTTTGTTAAGGATAATACTTGCATTTATGATCATAAAAACACCACACAAGTCACACAATGATAATTACTATGATTATAGAAACAACTTATAATAATGCAACAATGTAGCAATAAAAACCCTAAAGTCAAAGTTAGGTCAAACTCTAATGGTTCTGTTTTTCTCAAAATTTCAGAAAATGTTCTAAGTGTTCTAGGCGCATGAGCACTATGCAGGCGCATGAGGCCTGTTTAGGCACATGGGCACTATTTGGGCGTTTCATCACTTAGGCGTCTGGACCATCTCAGACGCATGGGAAGTATTTAGGCGTTTGGACTATACTTAGGCGTCTGAGACTAAATCTTAGACGCACGGGCTACTGTTCAGACGCATGGGCTTTCACTTAGAATTTCTAAGGCATTTTCTAGGCGGTCTGGCACTGTTTGGGCGGTTGGGCCCTGTTGGGCATATGGGCTGACTTAGAAACTTTCTTAGGAAATTTTAGGCGGATGAGGTACTGTTGAGGCGGTTGGGTAACCTGTTTAGCATATTTCTAAGATATTATCAGTCCCAATCATTCTTCCTACATGTTCTAAGCTTAATAACACCATTCTAAGTATAACTAACACATAACAATCATAAAATAGCAACATGCATACATGGATACATACGAGTATTCAAATAACTTATGTAAAAATGGTTTTACATACATTTTCAACCCCAAAGAATTAAAACAAGTAAAATACAGGGTCTAGAAATTCACCTGATGTATCAACCAAGCACAATTCTTTCAAACTTGTGTGCACAAGAGTTTAAACTCTTAAAACAAGCATAACACATCACCAAAAACACAAACAACACTTAGAAATCGGTTTTTAAGGAGGAGAACCTCAAAGAATCAAACCAATTAACATAAAACACTTACCTTCGAACTCCTTCTTCTTCTTCTCTCTAGAAGTCCGAAGCTTTTTGCTCTTTCTCTCTATAATCCGAATGAAAAAGGTGAAAATTAACATGGCATGGGCGGCCATGTTGCTTTTATACAAAATAATATTAAACTTTACACTTTTGACACATTTAACCCCTCCACTTAGGTTAAATAGCAATTTTCACTTTTATTTTTTATTTTACCACTTTTTTATAATATCTGGGTGTTATAAGTCCACCCCCTTATATAAGTTTCATCCCCGAAACCTGTTACTCTTCGAATAATTGTGGGTAATGTTGCCTCATTTCTTCTTCAGTCTCCCACGTAGATTCGGAACCCTTTCGGTGCTTCCACTGCACTCGTACAAGTGGTACCACTTTATTCCTTAACCTGTTATTTTTACGATCAATGATTGCCACTGGTTGTTCTACGTAGTTGAGCCGTTCATCCACCTCGATATCCTCCAGTGGTACAACCATGTCTTCTTCATCTAAGCACTTCCGCAGATGAGATACATAGAATGTAGGATGAATTCCATTTAACTCATCTGGTAATTCAAGTCGATAGGCTACCTCTCCTACCCGTGCGACGATCCGGAAAGGTCCTATATATCTTGGGCTTAGTTTACCCCGCTTCCTAAATCGGATGATCCCCTTCCAAGGTGAGTTCTTCAACATAACTCGATCGCCAACCTTGGATTCTATCGGTTTTCACCTTTTTTCAGCATACGACTTTTGTCTATCTTTCGCTGCCTTCATGAAGGCTTTAATCTTTTCCAACTTCTCAGTCGTAGCCTCGATCACCTTGACGCCTCCTAACTCCTTCTGCCCAATGTCTCCCCAACATACAGGCATCCTACACCTTCTACCGTATAGCATCTCGTATGGTGGCATGCCAATGCTGGCATGGTAACTATTGTTATACGAGAATTCTGCTAACTGTAAATGGTCATCCCAACTTCCTCCAAAATCGATCACACATGCCCGAAGCATGTCCTCGAGCGTCTGAATCGTCCTCTCGGACTGTCCGTCCGTCTGGGGATGATAAGCCATACTAATGTGTAGCCTTGTCCCCATCGCGTCATGGAATCTCTTCCAAAACTTCGATGTGAATCGGGTGTCACGATCTGACACGATAGACACCGGCACACCATGGCAAGCTACAATCTCTTTAATGAACAGATCCGCCAGTCTTTCGGATGAATACGTCTCACGGATCGGTAGGAAGTAAGCACTCTTGGTTAGATGATCAACAATCACCCAGATAGCATCATACCCCCTCGTTGTGCGGGGAAACTTCGTAATGAAGTCCATGGTGATGTGCTCCCACTTCCACTCGGGTATGTCCAATGATTGGATCTTCCTGTAGGGCTTCTGATGCTCTGCCTTCACTTGCAAGCAAGTAAGGCACTTACTCACATACTCCACCATGTCACGTTTCATACCCGACCACCAGTAGTCTTTATTCATGTCTTGATACATATTGGTGGCACCAGGATGAATGGAGGATCGAGTTTTGTGAGCTTCATCCATGATTCATCCTCGCAGATCTCTATAATGAGGGATCCATATTCGCTCAAAGCAGGTTCTAACCCCGTGGGTGTTTTCTCCCAGTTCCGTGACTAGACCTCTTATTTTCATTCAGAGTTGAGGTGATCTTCTTTCAACGCCTCATTCTGAAGTTCCTTCACGTGAGTCATCACGTCCGGGGTCATCACTAACTGATACGCCTTCACCCGAATCGGCTCGGGTCCCTTTTTTCGGCTAAGGGAATCGGCCACCACGTTGGCTTTACTCGGATGGTAGTGGATTTCACAATCATAATCTTTGATAAGCTCTAACCACCTTCTCTGTCTCATGTTGAGATCCTTCTGCTCAAAGAAGTACTTTAAGCTCTTGTGTTCGGTGAAGATGGTGCACTTCGTACCGTATAAGTAGTGCCTCCTAATCTTTAGCATGAAAACCACAGTCGCTAACTCCAAATCGTTATTAGGGTAGTTGACTTCGTGGGTCTTCAACTGTCGGGATGTATAGGCTATTACCCTTCCACGTTGCATTAACACGTAACCTAGCCAAGAATAAGAAAAATCTGAATACACCACTAAGTCTTCACTCCCCTCGGATAATGTCAAGACAGGAGTTTGAGTTAATCTCGTCTTCAACTCCTCAAAAGCACACTTCTGTTCTTGACCCCACACAAACTTCACATCCTTGCGAGTCAATTTGGTCAAAGGTGAGGCTATCTTGGAGAAGTCTTGGATGAACCTCCTATAGTAGCCCGCCAAACCCAAGAAACTACGGATCTCGGATGGCGTCTTTGGAGACTTCCATTGCATCACTACTTCAACCTTTTACCGGGTCCACCATGATTCCTTCAGCATTAACGACATGACCTAAAAATTGAAGCTCGCGTAACCAAAAAGCACACTTAGAGAATTTAGCATACAACTTCTCTCTCCTAAGCGTCTCCAATACCTCGCGTATGTGGCCGGCATGTTCTTCTTCACTCTTAGAATAAATCAGGATATCATCAATAAACACTATAACTGATTTATTTAGCATTGGCTGACATACTCGATTCATCAAGTCCATAAAGGCAGCTGGCACGTTAGTTAACCCAAAAGACATAACGAGAAACGCGTAGTGTCCATAATGCATATGAAAAGCTGTCTTAAGAATGTCCTGCTTCTTCACCTTCAATTGATGGTAGCCAGATCGAAGATCTATCCTCGAGAACCAACTGGCACCTTGGAGCTGATCGAATAAGTCATCAATCGTCGGTAACGGATAGCGATTCTTCATGGTCAACTTGTTCAGCTCTCGGTAGTCGATGCACATCCGCATACTACCATCCTTTTTCTTTACAAACAATACCGGAGCACCCCATGGAGAGATACTCGGTTGAATGAATCCCTTATCCATTAACTCCTGTAATTGTTCCATGAGCTCCTTCATCTTAGTCGGAGCTAATGGGTACGGTGCTTTGGCAACGGGTTGAGCACCAGGTATTAGATCAATCTTGAACTCAATTTCGCGATCCGGTGGCATGCCGGGTAAGTCTTCCGGGAATACGTCCAGAAAGTCACACACCACTGGTACATCGGGTAATTGTGGTACCAATGCATCCACATCCTTTACGTAGGCCAGATAGGCACTACATCCACGTCTCATGCACTTCCCCGCCACCGCCACCGAAATTACCTTCGGGATCGTAGTAACGCGATCTCCATAAATCGTCACCAAACTTCCATCGGGCGCAACTAGTCGAATCATCTTCATATGACATACGATGTTTGCTTCATATGTTGCTAACCAGTCCATCCCTAGTACTACATCAAATCCACCTAGGGGCATCACATGTAACTTAGCAGCAAACCTATGACCTTCTAGTTCTATGGCACAATCCTCTATCACGTCAGTAATTCTAGTGGACTTACCAATAGCAGTTTCTACATCGAATGACTCACTAATAGTTCTACTACTAGCAGACAACTTAGCACAAAAAGTAGTAGAAATAAAACTCCTACTAGCACCAGAATCAAATATTACAGAGGCACAAGTTTGATTTACTAGAAACGTACCTGACACAACATCGGGATCCACTCTGGCTTCCTCCCGGGTCATGGTGTAAGCTCTAGCACTTGCCTTCTGCCCTCCTTCCTTCGGCCTCTTCTTCGCCCTAGAGCTCTCCGCCCTCGGCTTCTTGCAGTCCTTGCTCGCTTGACTCTCCTTGCCACAGTTATAACACTTTAGCACCCTATAATCTCTACCGATGTGGCCAAGCTTGCCACAGCTGAAGCATACATTCAATCCTAACCTATACTCGCCGGTATGCTCCCTTCCATATTTGTCACACTTTTTCAACCCCGAGCTTGACGACACCCTACGGTCATCCACCTTTATCCTCTTATTGTTTGGAGTGTCACCACCACATCCAAACATCTTCCCATTCCAGCTTTTATCACCACCACTTGTCTTCTTCGCCTCCACCATAGTCTCCTCTCGCTCATCGTACAACCTGCCCGCTAAGTCCACCACCGATCGAAAGGTACCTGGCTGAGCAGCAATCAGATGCCTGCGAATATCAGTCGTCAGTCCCTGGATGTACCTCTTAATCTTCCTTGACACCGGCGTCACCTAATCCGGTACCAGCCTCGCCATTTTGTTAAATTTGATGGTATACTGCTGGTGGGTCATGGTTCCTGCCTCAAGTTGCAGGAACTCCCTCTCGATCCTGTCAAGTTCCCGGCAAGGACAGAATTCCTTGATCACTAACTGCTTCAGCTCCTTCCATCGCATCTTCCCGATGGCTATAGCACCCTCAGCTTGGACAATGTTGTCCCACCAACACAACGTTCAGTCAACAAAAGAGTGGGTCATGAACTTCACCTTCTGGTCTTCATGACACTCACTGATCTCTAACACTGCCTCCATCTCCCTCACCCAGCGGTGAGCGACAGCAGCATTACCATTGCCATCGAAGGTTGGAGGCTTACACCTCTGTAATACCCCATAACTGCACCCGTTGGTCATCACCCCTACTAAATCATCATCCTCTACATCGGACAACACGGTCTCAGGCTCCGGTCGTTCCTCCTCCCCCTTGCTTCCTTTGCCTGTTGACCCTTTCTTATCTTCCTTCTCCTTCCTCTCCTCATTCCTCACAGCTCTGATGACTTCGGTCATTACCCCATACCATGAGTTTTATACAACCAAGCCTAATGACGTACACACAGCAAATTGTCAGAATATATTCACCCAAGGCCCGTTCCTGGCAGTGTGATGGTACTCACAAGTAACCATCTGTCAAGGGTGGGGGTGTCAACCCAGTAGTACTACTAATACCTATCTGTTGGTTCCAACACCGGAATTAATGGTTGTAAGACAGTCCACACAGTAACATCATGTATGTATCAGATAAGTACTCACAAGACAGTATCACGTTGATTCCAAGTATAAAAATTGTATGTATAGTGTACAGCATTGAAAATGTGTGAGCATACTCTTCCCTCATGTTTGTAAAAGATTGAAACAATGTATAAGCGTAAAAAGGGGCCACGAAACTCACTTGTTAAGTGGTAAGTATGTCTGATGAAACTTCCCAAACTTGTATGTATGTATGAACAGTCAATCACCTATTGATAGTTATGTTAAGAATTAATCTTATGGACTACTGTTAATAATATTGTTTAATTGAATCAGGTCGTTTCGGTTCGGTCGTGAGTAGTACACACAAGCAGTCACACACATCTTAGACTAGATTGTTTTAAATAGTATGTGCCTGTTGATAGCGTTGACTTTAATCTTTGTGATCAAGCTATGGCACTTTATTATATTACATTATCGTCGTGAGATCTCCGAATAGGGGATCCACACACTCACACACCTTAAGTCATACAGTAGGACCGGACGCACGACTGACACTCCATTCACACGAGTGGACTTTCAGTTGTACGAATTAGCTACTTTCGTACAATTGAACCTTCATTCATGTGACTAAGCCTTCAGTCATACCATGCAATACCAGTCGCGCAACCAAACAGCTAGCCACGTGACTCAGCGTCCCTTCGCGCGAATCAGCTTCATTCGCGCGAGTGGACCCTTTTTCGCGCGACAGGCGTCTGGTGGTGCGACTCACACAATCGCACACCTCCCACATTCGCATAGCCCAGTCACGCGACAACCCCTGTCGCGTGACAACTCAGTCGAGTGACATCCTCTCATTCTCACCCACCGACAGTCGCACGACACCACCGCGCGACTTGCCAATTCGCTCAGGTCTCAAGTCGCACACTTACTCGCACACACGCACATGCAGTCGCGCGTCCCAGTCGCGCGACAACCCCATTCGCGCCATCGGGAGTCGCGACGGCTGTGAGTTGCAGGTCGGCCTTCGGCTGCCCGATCACAAGTTTTACCCAACCAAAACCTCCATAACTCATATTCTAACCTATCTAGACAAGAAACACACTCAGAAACAAGACATGCAAGTCCACACGACCTCATGTGCTCGGATGAACCCGAGCACCCGAAAACCCTCGAAATGCAGCTGTAAATCAGGTTAAAACGAGGTAGTGAGGTTATCTACCTGCTAGGAACGAGTGTTCACGGTGATACTCGAGATTTGAAGACGAAAATGCGAGAAATGGGTCGGTTTTGGTGTTGGTTTCTAGAGAGAGAGCGTAGAAGAGGAGGATGAAGTGGTGAGAGGGTGAAAAAGAGTGAAAAATGGCTGGGAAGGGGTATTTATACCCAGCCTAGTTTCGCAAAGTTTCAAGTTTAGTCCCCGCACTTTGCCCCCGGGTTCCCAAATTTTGTTTCGGTTGAAAACGTTATAATTTAGTCTTGTTTTATTGATGATAAAATGTTATTAACGTTATTTATAAATTAAAAATAAATTAAAATGATTTTATTAGTGATAATTATTTTATTATAAAAATGACGTGTTTAGTGTTAACGGGGCAAATCTTGGAGAAATGTCTTAAGATAACTACAAGTTGAACAACCTTAACACGCATATAAGGGCAATTAAGCAAAACAAATAGGGTGTTCACGTAATTGGTTCGTCAAAATGAGGAATGACTGTTAACAAGGTTAAGTAAATCATGTTAAATGACGGACCTTTGGTGACGGATGTCACAGTATCCCTCAGTTGAGGGAATTTCGTCCTGAAATTCAACTGGTGCTAGGCCCTAGAACGTCATCCGCGAATAAATGTGGATATTTGAGTCTCATCTGATCTTCACGTTCCCATGTAAACTCTGGCCCTCGTTTGGAATTCCATCTCACACGGACGATAGGTATCTTGCTGCGCCTTAGCTTTTTGACCTTTCGGTCCATGACCTCAATAGGTTCCTCAATAAAATGAAGCTTTTTGTCGATCTTGATTTCCTCAATTGGTACGTGTAAGGACTCGTCTGCCAAACACTTTTTGAGGTTCGACACGTGAAAAGTATCATGCACACCGCTAAGTTCTTGTGGCAACCTCAATCGGTAAGCCACCGGACCGATTCTTTCTGTAATCTCGAATGGTCCTACGTATCGAGGGGCTAACTTCCCTTTCTTACCAAATCGTACGATCCCTTTCCAAGGAGAGAACTTGAGTAAGACATGATCCCCAACCTTGAATTCTAGAGGCTTCCGACGGTTGTCGGCATAGCCCTTTTGGCGATCTCTAGCAGCTTTGAGTCGGTCTTTGATTTGGAAGATCTTATCAGTGGTTTCTTGAATGATCTCTGGGCCCGTAAGCTGGCTTTCACCAACTTCAGCCCAACAAACAGGTGATCTACATTTCCGTCCATACAATGCTTCAAATGGAGCGCATCCAATGCTTGTATGGTAGCTGTTGTTGTAAGAGAACTCTATCAACGGTAAATGAGTGTCCCAGCTACCACCAAAATCGATTACGCAAGCTCTAAGCATCCAATGTTTGTATAGTTCGTTCACTTTGGCCATCTGTTTGTGGGTGATAGGCAGTACTCATGTCTAATCGAGTGCCCATCGCTTTCTGTAACGTCTGCCAAAATCACGAAGTAAATCGACTGTCACGGTCGGATATGATTGACACCGGCACCCCGTGCCGTGTCACGACCTCTTTGATGTACAACCTTGCCAGCTTATCCATCTTGTAGTCTTCTCGGATAGGCAAGAAGTGAGCGGATTTTGTCATTCGATCCACCACGACCCATATCGAGTCGTGCCCACTTGGCGTTCTCGGGAGTTTGGTAATAAAATCCATAGTGATGTTCTCCCATTTCCACTCGGGAATTTCAGGTTGTTGCAATAGTCCCGATGGTTTCTGTTGTTCAGCCTTGACCTTTGAACAAGTCAAGCATTTGCTTACGTATACAGCAACATCTTTCTTCATACCTGGCCACCAGTATAGTTCTTTCAGATCGTGGTACATCTTGTCTGCACCAGGATGAACAGAGTATCGTGTCTTGTGTGCTTCATCCATGACTAACGTACGTACACCTCCCCATCTGGGGACCCATATACGATCTATGAAGTAATGAACGCCATCATCTTTGCGAGTCATCTGTTTATCCAACCCTCGGAATTCTTCTCCCGCAAGGTTCTCTTCTTTCAAAGCCTCGTTTTGTGCAATCTGAATCTGAGCCTTTAAATTGGTTTGAATAGTCAAACCTAGCGCTCGTGCACGTAATGGTTTCACACGTTCTTTGCGGCTCAAAGCATCAGCCACCACGTTGGCTTTCCCCGGATGATACCGGATTTCACAATCGTAGTCGCTAAGTAGCTCTACCCAGCGTCGCTGTCGCATGTTAAGCTCTCTCTGGTTCATGATGTGTTGAATGCTCTTATGGTCTGTGTAGATGATGCATTTGGTGCCATATAGATAATGCCTCCATATCTTGAGTGCAAACACTACGGCACCCAACTCCAAATCATGAGTTGTGTAGTTCTTTTCATGCACCTTGAGTTGTCGCGAAGCGTAAGTAATTACCTTATCTTTCTGCATTAGTACACAGCCCAAACCTTGATGTGAAGCATCACAGTACACCACAAAATCATCAGTTCCGTCTGGGAGGGACAATATCGGTGCGTTGCACAACTTCTCCTTCAATATTTGGAACGCCTGTTCTTGTGCTTTCCCCCAATCGAACTTCTTGTCTTTCTGAGTCAACAAAGTTAACGGTTGGGCAATCTTGGAGAAATTGGCAATGAAGCGACGATAGTATCCGGCCAATCCCAAGAATTGCCGTATTTCTGAGGGTGTTTGGGGAGTATCCCACTTCTTCACAGATTCAATCTTGCCGGGGTCCACATGAATTCCATTTTCGTTAACTACATGACCCAAGAACTTCACTTCTCGAAGCCAGAATTCACACTTTGAGAACTTGGCGAAAAGTTTCCCTTCCTTCAACAGTTCTAGAATTGCTTGGTGGTGTTTTTCGTGATCCTCTTTCGAACGAGAATAGATGAGTATGTCGTCTATGAACACGATCACGAACTTATCAAGATAAGGCTTGCACACCCGATTCATCAAATCCATAAAGACAGCTGGTGCGTTGGTCAATCCGAACGGCATGACCAAGAACTCGTAGTGCCCGTAACGAGTCCTAAAAGCTGTTTTTGGAATATCATCCTCGAATACCCTTAGTTGGTGATATCCAGATCGAAGGTCGATCTTAGGGAAATACGAGGCTCCTTGCAACTGATCGAACAGGTCGTCGATTCTGGGAAGAGGATACCGATTCTTCACGGTCAATTTGTTCAATTCCCTGTAGTCGATACACATTCGGAACGATCCATCCTTCTTCTTGACAAATAACACCGGTGCTCCCCACGGTGAATGACTCGGTCGGATGAAACCCTTCTCCAGTAGTTCCTGTAGTTGGCTGGATAACTCTTGCATCTCTGAGGGTGCTAACCGATACGGTGTCCTTGCTACCGGTGTAGCTCCAGGAACCAGCTCTATATGGAATTCCACCTGTCGTGGAGGAGGCAATCCAGACAAATCATCAGGGAACACCTCCGGATAATCTCGTACAATTGGAATGTCTGCCAATTTTGTCTCTTCTTCTTTCTTTTCTACGATGTGAGCCAGAAATGTGTAACACTGCTTTCGTAGACTTCGGTGTGCCTTCATACAAGAAATGAGCTTTAGAGTTCTTCCCGGTCGTTCTCCTTGAATCTTGAGTACCTCCCCGTTTGGCATGGGGATTCGTACTACTTTCTCCCAACAAACAATCTCGGCTCCATGATTTGACAACCAATCCATACCCACTATCACATCGAAGCTGCCTAACTCGAAGGGTATTAAATCTATGCTAAAGACCTGATCTTCCAACATTAGGATGCAATTCTTAATAATCTCGTCTGCTTGTTCAACCCTACCATTGGCCATTTCTACGGAGTAACTAGTTTCTAGCCTACTAGCACTTAAATCAAGCATATGCACGAACTCAGAAGATATAAAGCTATTGTCTGCTCCAGTATCAAATAGTATGGATGCAAAATGGTGATTGAGCAGATACGTACCCGTAACAACGTTCGGATCCTGACGGGCATCATTAGCTCCAATGACAAATGCGCGTCCCCGTGCAGCATTTCCTTGGTTTCCATGACCTTGAGCGCCCGCTATGGCCATCACTTGCTGTTGATTATTCCCTTGTTGACCCGGTGCCCTGTTCAGTCGGGGCACATGTTTCTGAAGTGATCGAGGCCTCCACATTCGTAACATGCCCTGGCGTTCCCGGCGGGGTTAACCGCGTTGACGGGTGCAACCAGATTCGGTGCCACTCTACAATCTCTTGCTAGGTGCCCCGGGCGCCTACAGTTTATGCACACCCGGCACTGCATCTTTGGGGAATGATGATAGCTGCATCTGTCACATTTGGGGTGTGGCCCAACATACTCTCTCTTACCCGGTGTCACAGCCACGAAGTTTCTGGTGATCTTGGCCCTTTTATCAGATTTCCCGACACTGGACCGGCTAGTTTCCCCAACATCCTTTCGCTTCTCTGCTCCCTTGCCCAATACCCCTGTTCGTACCATCTCATCGGTCAGAGCGCCAGCCTTCAGAATTGCGCTCTGAATCGTAGGAGGAGCAGCTGCAGTTACCATTGCTCGTATTTGAGGCGCGAGTCCCCAAATGTACCTCTCAATCCTCTTAGATTCCGGAGTGACTAATTGTGGAACTAGTCTAGCCAACTCGTGGAATCGGTCAGTATAAGCTGCATGCCCCGCCCCCACCATAGCATGATTCCAGAACTCATGCTCAAGCTTTTGCATCTCGTTGTGAGGGCAGTATTCCTCGGTAATCAAAGCTTTAAATTCATCCCAGGTCATCTGCATCGCAGATTCCTTCCCCTAGCTTGAACCTGGGTGTTCCACCAGGTTAGTGCTCGGCCCTGCAGTGAGCACGTAACATACTTGATGCGTTGGCTGTCGAGGCATTCGCTGATGTCGATCACAGCCACCATTTTCTTGAGCCATCTGATCAGGGCTATCGCCCCACCTTTTCCATCGAATTCACGGGGTTTACAGGCCACAAACTCCTTGTAAGAACAACCCCGTTTGGTATTAGCAACCCCAGTTTCATTACCGGTTGTACCACCATTCCCGGTCTCTTGGTTACTTTCATTCCCTTTCGGGTTCCCAATACCCTCGTTCTCGTTACCACCATCCCCGTGGGAGTGGTTTTGCTGTTGCAAAGCATCGCTCACTTGAGCTACAATAGTGGGAATCAAGGCAGTCAGTTGTTGAGCAATCAGGGTTGCCATATCAGGGCTTCCAGTCCCTTGAGTATTACCAATAGGACCTTCATTTGCTCCTGAAGATCTGCCTCTGCCTCTGCCTCTGCCCCTCGGGGCTTCACTTCCGCTACTACTTCTGCGGTTAGATCTTCGAGGCGGCATGTTCTATTCATAGAAGAGGTAACATATAAGCTTTAGTCACCTTATGATAATCAAGTACTCCACTTATCAAGTTCCAACGTTCGATGCTCGGTCAGTCAAGACCACCATGCAGCCCATTTCAAGCATATTCTCGGTATACCGGTGATTCTTATATATAGGGTTCCTGGCAGCGTTCCCACCACACCCACGATGTACCGAGAATGATGCCTAATCCGGTTACATGACATCTGACCTTCCTTTACATCATAATCCATCAAGTCAACTGAGAGTCCAAGCATGTAATCACGTATAGTCTAGCGAAGGTTGTCTATTTCGCGTCCTTGAAAGGACTCAGACATAGCCTCCTCGGGTCGGTCTCAGTATCTGAGGTCAAGCACAGTGTATGATCTGTGAAGATCTCTTCGGGTCTCAACACCCAAATTGGTTATGATAACTTGGCTCAGAGGGAACGGAAGATTCAATAGGAAGCACCTCATCAGTGACGAGCACAAGGCTCAAGCACAAGGTGAAGGATCACATAACAGAAGGATAATCAATCATGTAAGGAGGAACACATACACGAGATATATAAATGCACACAAGCTTAAGCATGCAAATCTACATGAAGGTTCCTAGGTTATAGTCTAGGTCAAGTGTAATTGCCTAATTCTCTATAACCAATGGCTCTGATACCAGTCTGTCACACCCCCCGCTGATAGCGGAAACACGGGGAATGCGAGCTAGACGGGATCGTCATAACACATGGTATGAATAGAGTCGCAATAATATCATGATGACATGCGTGTCACGACGATACCCGAACACAATAGGAGACTTGTGTCGTGTATAATCAAGATTTACGACAGCATAGCCATAAGCACAACATAAATGATCACATAAACATTGATAATAGCTTGTAATGTAATATTCCCGCAACTCGGGAACAAGTATATAAAAGATCATATTCATGTTCAAGCTTTACAAAAGTAATAAACACGAAATGCATCCTAGGGTCTCCTCTAAAGGCAGCACTCCTAGAACTTCGATTTCCTTGATCACCTGAAAAGTAATGCTCAAAACGGTCAACAATAATGTTGGTGAGCTTCGCAGGTTTAAATTGTAAACTTGTAATTGATGCTATATATTGTTTGTAGTGGAATACCTTGCATACAGTTATAAGCAAGCCAGATCACATACCATGAGTTTTATACAACCAAGCCTAATGACGTACACACAGCAAATTGTCAGAATATATTCACCCAAGGCCCGTTCCTGGCAGTGTGATGGTACTCACAAGTAACCATCTGTCAAGGGTGGGGGTGTCAACCCAGTAGTACTACTAATACCTATCTGTTGGTTCCAACACCGGAATTAATGGTTGTAAGACAGTCCACACAGTAACATCATGTATGTATCAGATAAGTACTCACAAGACAGTATCACGTTGATTCCAAGTATAAAAATTGTATGTATAGTGTACAGCATTGAAAATGTGTAAGCATACTCTTCCCCCATGTTTGTAAAAGATTAAAACAATGTATAAGCGTAAAAAGGGGCCACGAAACTCACTTGTTAAGTGGTAAGTATGTCTGATGAAACTTCCAAACTTGTATGTATGTATGAACAGTCAATCACCTATTGACAGTTATGTTAAGAATTAATCTTATGGACTACTGTTAATAATATTGTTTAATTGAATCGGGTCGTTTCGGTTCGGTCGTGAGTAGTACACACAAGCAGTCACACGCATCTTAGACTAGATTGTTTTAAATAGTATGTGCCTGTTGATAGCGTTGACTTTAATCTTTGTGATCAAGCTATGGCACTTTATTATATTACATTATCGTCGTGAGATCTCCGAAGAGGGGATCCACACACTCACACACCATTAAGTCATACAGTAGGACCGGACGCACGACTGACACTCCATTCACACGAGTGGACTTTCAGTTACGAATTAGCTACTTTCGTACAATTGAACCTTCATTCATGTGACTAAGCCTTCAGTCATACCATGCAATACCAGTCGCGCAACCAAACAGCTAGCCACGTGACTCAGCGTCCCTTCGCGCGAATCAGCTTCATTCGCGCGAGTGGACCCTTTTTCGCGCGACAGGCGTCTGGTGGTGCGACTCACACAATCGCACACCTCCCACATTCGCATAGCCCAGTCACGCGACAACCCCTGTCGCGTGACAACTCAGTCGCGTGACATCCTCTCATTCGCACCCACCGACAGTCGCGCGACACCACCGCGCGACTTGCCAATTCGCTCAGGTCTCAAGTCGCACACTTACTCGCACACACGCACATGCAGTCGCGCGTCCCAGTCGCGCGACAACCCCATTCGCGCCATCGGGAGTCGCGACGGCTGTGAGTTGCAGGTCGGCCTTCGGCTGCCCGATCACAAGTTTTACCCAACCAAAACCTCCATAACTCATATTCTAACCTATCTAGACAAGAAACACACTCAGAAACAAGACATGCAAGTCCACACGACCTCATGTGCTCGGATGAACCCGAGCACCCGAAAACCCTCGAAATGCAGCTGTAAATCAGGTTAAAAACGAGGTAGTGAGGTTATCTACCTGCTAGGAACGAGTGTTCACGGTGATACTCGAGATTTGAAGACGAAAATGCGAGAAACGGGTCGGTTTTGGTGTTGGTTTCTAGAGAGAGAGCGTAGAAGAGGAGGATGAAGTGGTGAGAGGGTGAAAAAGAGTGAAAAATGGCTGGGAAGGGGTATTTATACCCAGCCTAGTTTCGCAAAGTTTCAAGTTTAGTCCCCGCACTTTGCCCCCGGGTTCCCAAATTTTGTTTCGGTTGAAAACGTTATAATTTAGTCTTGTTTTATTGATGATAAAATGTTATTAACGTTATTTATAAATTAAAAATAATTAAAATGATTTATTAGTGATAATTATTTTATTATAAAAATGACGTGTTTAGTGTTAACGGGGCAAATCTTGGAGAAATGTCTTAAGATAACTACAAGTTGAACAACCTTAACACGCATATAAGGGCAATTAAGCAAAACAAATAGGGTGTTCACGTAATTGGTTCGTCAAAATGAGGAATGACTGTTAATAAGATTAAGTAAATCATGTTAAATGACGGACCTTTGGTGACGGATGTCACAATATATGTATGCAAAGCTTGTGTTTACTAACTGGTTAATTGGTTAGCTGATTTATTTCATATAATTTTATGAAATCTACTTAGTTGGATGATATGTAAACATCTAGGATGTTAGAACTAGATTAATAAAAAGATATTTATTATGTAATTTAAATTACTGTTTGAATGTAATTAATAGTTTGAGTAAAATTCATGAATGAGAAATGTCATTCTATATTATTTCAACTTATTTAATGTCATGTGTTGTGAAAAATCAATCCGCATTCATCCACCTTGATAATCGGCTATTTGCATACATTATGATAGTCAATCATCTATTGGTAAAGCTTAAAACTCAATGTAGAACGTAAAATCAAGACATATTAGACGTATACATAATGCGGTATGACAACTACTCTTAATGGGGGGGTTTTCATGATTGACTATGTGTCACACCCTCAAAATCCACTAACGGGGTTTTATCATCAGGTGTGTGACACACCAGGATCTCAGATAGCACTAGTTACACATAGTCAATAATTGCAAAACATCTAACTAAGAAAAAACAGGCTTTTAAATCAACCATAATTGTTTCATACTTGAGGAAGTGATTTGAAAACAGTAAGTCGATAATAAATAACTAGCAAACATACCCGCGCGATGCCGCGGGATTTGTTGTTTGTATATTGAAAATTAATAACTCTATTAATCCAACATAATGAGATTAATAGTGAAAGAAAGCTACTACAACTTGGCTAAACCACTGCACTAAACAGAACTAAACATAAAAACTACACAATAACAAACTAACCCGGTTGAAGATGCATGACTGTCAATGGTTGTATGTTGTATATCTTGTCATGTTGCCTCCAAGACCCCCACCTAAATTACCCTGCGCCCAAATATGGGTTGTGGAGGTTGATGCATATTTTATTATTGACCTTGACTTCCATCTAATGTTATGACCTGTCCCTCAAAGACAAAACCAAGACAAATAGTGTTGAATTATAAGTAAAAAAGAAGTAGCATCAATATTGTTGCTAAAATTGATGTTCAAATTGGCTAAAAGTATCCACTAAAGATTTCTTAAATTACCAATGGCTCGTCACATTTACCACAAAAATCAATCCATATGCAACTAACCAAGCACAACATATCAACTAATGTTCCAAACTGTTACACTAAAGCTTATCTAAGTGATTGCAACAACTGACCATAAAAAAAATTTGGTACTGCTGCATTAGATGAGTTAAAATTGATTACTCTTACGCTCAAATTAAGAACCAAAAATTAGAGATAATGAAGCAACTGACAAACATATATATCTCATTTAATGAGCCATACGTGTCTGATCCAATGTGATATTTATGATCAAACTGTTCAATGAGGTTCTTTGTAGCATCAAATTCAATCTTCAATTTTTCCAAATTTGAGAAATTAAAAACCATATGAACTTACTCCACTAATCAATAAACCATATCAAAACTCTAAGAACTATATATTGACTATAGCTTCAACAATCCTAAATAATCTTTATACACAACACTGTGAATTTAAATTCTAGTAACTCAAAAAAGAAGCAAATGAATTTTTCCTAACACCCTATATGACGGTAGAAGTGAGTTCCATACTTGTTAGAAGCTTTCCCAGTTGTCCTTTCATGCTCCAAGTTGGTAGTTTGATCTCTTTTATCCTGCAGCAGGGATGTGTTCTCCTGCTCAGGCCTTGGGATGGAAGAACGCATACCTCTATTAGTAGCTCCTGGTCTACATCAAAATAGAGTTAGTATCATAAACCCATCACCCCATTCAAAAATTAAACAACTTCATTACACAGATGAAAAGGCATATGAGCCAAAGTTATAAGCATTATACAAAATCTACCTAGTTACCTAACAAAGCATAGTTAGCTTGAGCTCCAATAGAGCAATGCATAAACATAGATAGCGAGGTAGTTGCCTAGTTGACATACAGATCCACACTTATATCTAAAAAATCAATGTTAAGCATTATAATAATCACGAAATATATTACCTGAACTCATCAGGATCATTTGATCTTGACCTTGCATCAGTGAGATTCCTTGGATGCATCCTGCTACTATCAACAGGTTTCGCCAACACTGAGCTGTACTTGGTGCCACATCAGCCTTGATTCCAGTGCGTTTTTTCTTCATTTTAGCTTTTTCCCAACCATCACCCACACATGGTAATGCTCGATCCACACCCTGAAGAGTGTTACTGCTTGGAAGTCTTAAGACTTCTCTAACCCTATCTACAGATCCAGACGATCTGGCCGGAGTGTTTGGTCGCACATCTGCCTGCAATTCCCAAAAACACAAATTAGGCTTGTAAAAAAATAATTGAAAAGACAAAAACTAACATACAACCACACATAATTTTATAATCGCACATCGTCGATACATAATTATTATTAACAGGAGGAAGTTTTAAAGATGCGGATTAACAGGAAAGATACAAACCCTTTGATCCACCATGGAAGTTCTGGTTTGTTTGTTGGGAATGACATTTTTACCCCTATCTTCAACCTTCTACTGCTCAAAGTCAAAGGCACTAGTAAAACCATGGCTTTGAGTACTACCCATCTTGCCAACAGTGACACCAGCAGAAAAAGTATCTGGTCGAGATCTCTGTCTTGAGGGTATGGATGGAAAACACTTGTTGATCACATACAAAACGTCACTAAAAACCTTCACTCTCTCCCTGATAAGTGAAAGACTACTATGATATTTCATACCCAAAAAAAGAAGATCATATAACAAAATTACCTGCCTTTGATGGTTGATTCACGCAGACCAACCTTAAGTCGCTTAAGATTTTCAGGGGAAGAGAAAGGATGTTTGCGTTTAAACAAACCAGATGGTGAATCATCTGGTGAACAAAGGGCAGCATTCGCAAGTCTTTTGAAATCCCCGTGTTGATTACACTTATATTCAGTGGCCATTGACTTTAAGTCAAACCGCAAGCACTGGAAAAAATTAGTCACATCCCCTTGACTTACATTTACACTACTTCTTGACATGCTTAGAAGGGAAGATAAAATTGGATTTTCCATGTCACGAGAACTTGCTGATCTGTCCATTGTGGCAGCTGTATGGGACCCACGTTTCCCAGAATTATATAACGGCCTGCCCTGGCTACCAGATGAAAGATCAAATTTACCAGATGATGCCATTGCACCGATTTATATGCATTATCTGTGTAACAAAGCCTGTCAACACAGTTTTGCATGACAGTACTCGAGTGTCACAGCATATGAAAGCAAAGCTTCAATTTTGTGAAAGCAACAATATAAACCTAAAAGAAGGGAAAAAAAGAAAAGAAAGTATATGCATCAGACCAACATCATAGGTTAAAAGCATTATCCATAACACAGCCTCCCAAATCAAATTATTCAAAGATTTAGATATTATTTGTATTATATAGTTTTCTTATCAAAGTTGATGCCTATTTTACAAAATAATATTTTTAAAATACCACAGCTGAAGGGACTTCACTCTCATCACTGGCATCAACTTCCTCAATCTCAGCTGCAGAATCCCAGTCAATGTTAAGCCTCTTTGCAGCTACTTCAGGATCAACACCAGTGTCTGTAGCCTTACCGTATAATGATTTCCGTGGCCCTTTTTTTGTTGCTTCGACCTTTTTCACAATACATACATAACATACCATGTCAGAACATATAACATCTGTCCCAGTGATTACAAGTTTTCATATATATATACCAATAGTTACCTCTAATTAGGCCATTGAACCATTTCTTCTGCTAGCATTTGAAGGGCAACATGGTCTCGTGGGATTTTCCCTTCATTCACCTGAATTACTCTTTCTTACAGATTATGTAAACCTCAATAATGGGTTAAAGACACACAAGTGTGG